>MU693065.1:168264-209189 GCA_026770625.1 Nicotiana glauca
GTTTAGGTCGGGTTTTTGATCGAATGTGCAATTCGGAAGTTTTTAAGAAACTTAGGCTTTGATTTGATGAAAATTGAGGATTTTGATGTTAACGATAGCATTTTGATGATTCGAGCAAGTTTGAATGAGGTAATAGAACATATCTGTGCTTTTGGTTGAGGTCTCGAGGGCCTCGGGGTGATTTCGGATGGTTAACGAGAAGTTTGAAGTTGAAAAATGCAGCAGAAATTTGCAATAGCTGTTGCAGACCAAATTTGTTCATCGCGATCGCGAGCCTTGGGCTGCGATCACATAGAAGGGAAAATGGGAGGCCTAATTTTTTCTCTCCGCGATAGCATTGAGAGGTCCGCGATCGCATAGAAGGATCTGGGGCTGGTGAGTTTGCTCTTCGCGGTCTCATGGAATTGGACGCGATCGCGTAGCATTGGGATGTAAGGCATCGCGATCGCATGGCACATGTCGCGATCGCGTAGGCCAATTTGGGGAGCCTTGGTATTTTGTTCTCCGCGATTGAGTGTCTTGGACCGCGATCGCGATGAAGGAATTCTGGACCTGGGGCAGAATGCTTAAAAATATTTCATCCGCGACCCAAGCTCATTTCCACCATTTTTGGGCGAGCTTGGGAGCTTTTGTCGAGGGTTTTGAAGAGTTTTGACTGGGAATCGATTGGAGGTAAGTTTTATAAGTTAAATACATGATTTTATTGAAGAATCATCCTAGAAATTCATGAAAACATAGCCAAATCATATGAAATTAGGGCTTGAGATTGAAATTTTGAAATGGTGATTTGAGGGGTCAAATAAACTCCGATTTTTGTGAATTTGATATGGGTAGACTCGTGGCGAGTCGAGGAGTTCGGTAATGTGAATTTTATAATTTTTCGAGAAGCGGACCCGGGGCTCGGGTTTTGCTAGTTTCGTGGTTCTTGCTATAATTCGATTGTTTTCGATTGGGTGTTGTCCCATTAGCATATTAGAATGAACTCCTTATGATTTTGGTTAGATTTGACGCGCGTGGAGGCTGGTTTGAGGAGCAAAGGCGTCGCGGGCTAGAGTTTTCGCCGGTTCGAGGTGAGTAATACTTGTGAATGATATCTTGAGGGTTTGAAACCCCGAATTTGCACATCATAGTGCTGTATTGTGGTGACTTGCACGTCATGTATGAGCGTGGGGTAGAGCACCATTGGGGATTGTGACTTGGTCCGTCCTGGTTGTTGATTTTACTGCGTGAATGATTGAAAACTACTTGATGCTATCATGATTTGGGTTGATTGCCATGTTTTGGGCTTCGTGCCGATTATTTGAATCCTTCAGGGGTTGATATCACTGCTTTTGCATTACGTTGCATATTATTTGATCTCTGTCCAAGGTTCTAAACATTGCTTTACAAACTCGACCATCTTTCTAAGATTTGAAAACTTAAATGATATTTTCTGATGTTTTGAGCTGAGAACTGCTATTTTACTATTGCTCAAGGGGTTTATGTGCATTGCTGGACTGAGCATGGATCGGGCTGCGCACCGCAGCAGTGTTATGTGTGCATTTCTGGACTGAGATATGGATCGGGCTGCATGCTGCTGCAGTATATACATATACATGCATGGATCGGACTGCACGCCGCAGTAGTATATTATATGGATCGGACTGCACGCCGCAGTGATATATTATATGGATCGGACTGCACACCGCAATATTTTTTCGCTTGGGCTGTAGGAGCCCCTCCGGAGTCTGTACACACCCCCATTGAGCGCAGGGTACACATAGATCGGGCTACGCGCCGTAGCGGTCATGTGCATTGCATTGTATTCATGCATTCATTCCTGTTTGTACTACGTGGCATGATGTTTAACACTCATATATCATTGACATACATGCTATTACTTGCCTTGTTGACCAGATATCCTGGTGTTACATGTTAAGGAATGCTGAGCCCGAGAGGCTGATGTTGTCCTTTGTGAGTTGGGAGTGAGCCTGCAGGGCTGATACTGCACTGAGAGGTTGATACTGAGCCCAAGGGGCAGATTTCTAATTTATTTCTTGCTTGTTGAAATTATTTTTCGCAACTGTTGAAAAGGCATGTTTTCAAAAAAAAAGATTTTAACTGAGCTTGAGATTTCCTAAAGGATTTTCTCGGTGTTACGGCTTTACTATTTTTCTCAAAGGGTCGTACTGTCTGTTATAGCATTTTGTAGTGCTCATACGTGTTTTCTTATCGCTCAGATATTATTCGCACTTATTAACACTGAGTTGGAAGTACTCACTTTACTCCCTGCACCTCGCGTGCAATTGCAAGTACTGTTCACCCGGTAGTGGGTTAGTAGCGGATTGAAGGTATTGCTATCGTAGCTAAGCAAGGTGACCGTTGGCGTTCGCGGCACCGAGATTCTTCTTCTTCTTGTTTTCCAGAGTTTACTCTATGTATTATAGACTTTAAAATTGTAATAAAGACCCTCCTAGATGCTCGTGACTCGTGACACCCCGGTCGGGCTGTATTGGGTTGTATTTATATTGATTAGTATCATTAATTCATATTCGAACTGTTATGTAACTGATTAACTGCTTTAGGTGGTGTTCTGAAATGGTCTGGCTGGCCTTGTCTTCACGAGAGGCGCCATCACGATCGGGTTTGGGAATTGGGCCGTGACAAATGCGATCCAATTTGATTAAGTCTTTCGGATTCTCAACAGTAGCCAATAACTTCTCCATAGCAAAAATAACTCTTGAAAATTGTTAGAAAATATTGGTAAGTAACAGAGTATTAAAGGCTTTGAGGCATGAAAGATCACTATCTTTCAAAAGTTATTACTTGTATGTACTTTAGGGAGTACAAGCAATTCTCTATTAGGATACAACAAAGCCAGAAAACATACGTGCAGATTGAATACTCTACTTCTGGGATGTCTTCTGCATTTATAGAAAAGAAAATGAGACTTTTCTGAAGAGACTCCCCTTTTCACGAATAACCACAACTCTTTATTGTTAATTAAAATTTAAATTCAAATTTTAAATAACAAAAGCACTTCTAAATAAATACGAAAAATAAAATCTAAAGATTTTAAGTTCCGACCCGACCCGCACCCAAGTCCAAGTTATATATATATATATGTGTGTGTGTGTGTGTGTGTGTGTATGTGTATTCATGGTGTGTTTTATTGATTAGTATTTTTTAAATGTGATAAACCATTAATTCAAAGATATTGTTTGATTTTGATAAGTCTTTTTGATTTGCCACTTCAACAAATAAGATATTGGTTGGTTTGATACGAAATTAGTGGGTATCATTTTTTGGTTTTATGTATTTAAGTATATTAAATACTTAAAAGAGGGTGAATGGAAAATGGAGGAAAATGAAATTTTTGAGTGAAATTTTAAGTCCTCTCTTAGCAAAGGGACATTGTCCCATATTGGAAGAGGAAAAGGTTTTTTATGGGTATATAAGTAATTACTCTTCTTCTAGCTCTTAAAGAGTTGAGAAGAAGGCAAGCCTCGCGCCATCGACTCGTCGCTCGGCTCGGCTTCGGCTTTGATCCGATGGTGACTGCCAATGTCTTAACAAGCCGAACGACACCGGCAGCATTGGCACCGGCGGAGAAATCCAGAAAATTTTTCGGGATTGATTTCAAGTGCTGGTAGCAAAAGATGTTCTTCTATTTGACTACTCTAAGTCTCCAGAAGTTCATCAAGGAAGATGTTCATGTGCTGTCCGATGAGACTTCAGAAATTGCACGCTTTCTCGTGATTGAGGCATGAAAGCATTCAGATTTTTTGTGCAAGAAATATATTCTAAGCGGGCAGGAGGATGTTTTGTATAGTGTCTACAATGGCGTGGAAACGTCAAAAGAATTGTGGACTGCGCTTGAAAAGAAATACAAAACGAAAGATGCCGGATTGAAGAAGTTTGTTGCTGCAAAGTTTTTGGACTACAAAATGGTAGATAGCAAGTCTGTTGTTACCCAAGTCCAGGAATTGCAAGTGATTATTCCCGATCTCCTTGCTAAAGGTATAAATCAAATTAATATTGATGTTGAAAGTAGTAATCTTAGTATATTTACTAACAGGAATTTTATTGAAGCTCTTGTCATCAATGAAGTATTCCAAGTAGCAGCGATGATTGAGAAGTTGCCTCCTTTGTAGAAGGACTTCAAAAACTACTTGAAACATAAACGCAAGGAGATGTCCCTTGAAGATCTCATTATTCGGTTGAGAATCGAAGAAGACAACAAAGTTGTGGAAAGAGAGAGGCCGTGGAAGCTCAACAATAATGGGAGCAAATATTGTTAAAGAGAAAAAAAAGAGGAAGAAGGCTTCTGGATCGAAATACAACCCAAGCAAGAAGCGGTTCAGTGAAAACTACTACAACTGTGGAAAAACCGAACACAATACGGAGTGTCGTGTTCCGAAGAAAGGCAACAAGAAGGGTCAAGAAAACATGGTTGAAAAGAATAATGATGTTGATGAATTATGTGCCATGCTTTTTGAATGCAACTTGGTGGGCAATCCTAAAGAGTGCTGGATTGATTCTGGAGCCACTCGCCATGTTTGTGTTGTTAGAGAAGCTTTTGCTACTTATGCTCCTGTTAGACCCGATGAGACAATTTCTATGAGAAATGCTACAAAGGCCAAGATTGAAGGATGTGAAAAAATATTTCTCAAAAATGACTTTCGGCAACATGGTGACTTTGTACAACGTCCTTCATATTCCCGAGATTAGAAAAAATTTAATCTCTGCTGGACTTCTTGTTAAGAATGGTTTTAAACGTATTTTTGTTTCCGATAAGGTTATGATAAATAAGAACGAAATATTTGTACGAAAAGGTTACCTCAGTAAGGGCCTTTTCAAACTGAATATAATGGTTGTTGAAAATAATAATAAAATTTCAGCTTCGTCTTACTTACTTGAGTCAAATAAATTATGACATATACGTTTGGATCATGTTAATTATAAAACCTTGCGAAAAATAATTAATTTGGAAGTATTGCCTAAGTTTGAATGTGACAAATCAAAATGTCAAGTATATGTGGAATCTAAATATGTTAAACATCCTTATAAGTCAGTTGTAAGGAATTCAAATCCTTTAGACTTAATTCACACAGATATTTATGACATAAAGTCAATATCATCTCGCGGTGGAAAGAAGTATTTCATAACTTTTATTGATGATCGTACTAGATATTGCTATGTTTACTTATTTAAAAGTAAAGATGAAGCAATAGACGCATTCAAGCAATATAAAAATGAAGTTGAAACGCAACTTAACAAGAAAATCAAAATGATAAGAAGTGATAGAGGTGGTGAATATGAATCTCCTTTTGGACAAATATGTTTAGAATATGAAATTATTCATCAAACAACGGCCCCTTACACGCCCCGATCCAATGGGATTGCAGAAAGAAAGAATCATTCATTAAAGGAGATGATGAATGCATTATTGATAAGTTATGGTTTGCCACAGAACTTGTGGGGGGGAGTCGTTCTTATAGCTAGCCGAATACTAAATCGAGTACCCCATAGTAAAACACAATCCATTCCATACGAAAAATAAAAAGAAAGGAAATCCAGCTTGAATTATTTTAAAGTGTGCGAGTGTTTGGCAAAAGTGCAAGTTCCTAGACCCAAAAGGGTAAAAATAGGATAGAAAATTATTGATTGTATTTTCATAGGATATGCGACTAATAGTAAAGCATATAGATTTCTAGTTCATAAATAAGAAAATTCTGACATTCATAATAATACGGCTATAGAATCAGATAATGCTGAGTTCCTTGAAAATATATATCCGTATAAAAAGGAATGTGAGTCGATTGGTGAAGGATCTAAACGGCCTCGGAAGAAACAAAAGAAAGTACATTTAACCAGGAGTATCCAAGATGTAGTAAACATCATAGAACGTCTACTTCATTTAGACCAAACTTTGTGACTTTTTTATTAGAAAATGAACCTCAAACATTTAAAGAAGCTATGTCTTCTTCGGAATCATTGTTTTGGAAAGAAGCAGTAAATTTTGAAATCGAATCCATACTGAACAACTATACATGGGAATTGGTTGATCTTCCTCCTGGAAATAAACTGTTGGGTTCTAAATGGATCTTTAAGAGGAAAATGAAAGATGATGGCTCTATTGACAAATTTAAGGCAAGACTTGAGGTCAAAGTGTATAGACAAGGCGAAGGTCTTGACTATTTCAATACATACTCTCCAGTTACAAGAATTACGTCAATACAAACATTAGTAGCGTTAGCTGCAGTTTATGGTCTTGAAATTCATCAAATGAATGTTAAGATAGTCTTCTTAAATGGAGAATTGAAGGAAGAAATTTACATGGAACAACCTGAAAGGTTTGTGATTCCAGGTAAAGAAAAGAAAGTATGTAGACTTGTTAAGTCCCTTTACGGACTACAACAATCACCCAAACAATGGCATGCAAAATTTGACCAAACAATATTGTCAAATGGTTTTAAAATAAATGAACGTGATAAATGTGTGTACATTAAAAATGTTCTAAATCACATAGTCATTGTTTGCTTATACGTGGATGGTCTGCTGATAATGAATTATGACATTGCCAACATAAATGCGACTAAGCGCATGCTAACTAGCAAGTTTGCTATGATAGACTTGGGAGTTGCTAACTTAATTCTGGGAATTAAGATCCATAAAACTTTGCAAGGCATGGCATTATCACAATCTCATTATATTAAGACAGTACTTGAAAAATTCAAGCACTTGGGTTTTAAAGCTGCAAAGACTCCAATTGATGTGAATCTTACATTAGCAAAGAACAAAGGCCAAAGCATATCACAATTAGATTATGCTTGTGTGTTAGGTTGCTTAATGTACATCATGAATTGTACACGGACAAATATAGCTTGTGCTATAAGTAAACTGAGTCGATACACGAGCAATCCAGGTCAATCTCATAGGATGGCAATGAAATGAGTTTTGGGATATTCAGAACATACTCAGGGCTTTGCTTTGCACTACGGTAAATATTCTGCGGTCATTGAGGGATATTGTGATGCAAATTGGATCACCGGATCAAGTGATTCCAAGTCCACAAGTGGATATGTATTCACTATTGGTGGAGGAGCGGTATTTTGGAAGTCGTCCAAACAAACTTGTATTGCTCGCTATACAATGGAGGCTTAATTCATAGCTTTAGATAAAGCTGGTGAAGAAGTTGAATGGCTCCGGAATTTCTTGAAAGATATTCCATTTTGGACCAAACCGTTTGCACCAATATGCATACATTGCGATAGTCAAGCGGCAATTGGAAGGACAGAGAGATTTATGTATAACGATAAATCTTGTGATATACGACGAAGACATAAAACCGTTAGGCAATTACTCTCTAGAGGAATTATCACGGTTGATTATGTAAAGTCAAGTGATAATGTGCCGGATCCACTTACAAAAGGCCTAACTAGAGAGGTAGTTGAGAAATCATCAAGGGGTATGGGACTGTGGCCGAGAACAAGTCATAGTGGCGGTAACTCTATCTAGAAGACTGGAGATCCCAAGATCTAGGTTCAAGGAGATCAAACAAAGTCGTTAATGACGGTTCAACATTGTCAACTAAAATTTTGGTCCATTCTCGTGATGAGACAATGTTCAGTACCAAGGATAAATCGTTAAGGCTTTTTGATGATTTCTAAATATGATACGGGGTATATCAAATAGTGTATCTACTGGATGACACGTTTAGGAATCACCTATGTAAGTATGAAGTATTAGCCGCTTCAAGGAGAATCTTGCCAAGCCAGTTCTTTATGCACTTATGAAACCAGGCGATGTTCATGACTGAAACGAAAACAACAATGAGAACCAAAGACGGTTAAGGGTTGGTTGTATGACTTGTGGTTGTCTAGGTATACACCAAAGTTCGACGGTTCAAAAATATTAAATCTACCGATTGATCTAGTATATCCGACATAAGTTCACTACGAAAAGTTCAAAGAGAAACGTACTTATCCAGATGCAATTATTCCTTACTTGCGAATCACACAATTTTTCATGCATGTTTCCGTGATATAGTCATTCTCCATTCATGTGGGAGATTGTTAAGTTTTATGTATTTAAGTATATTAAATACTTAAAAGAGGGTGAATGAGAAATGGAGGAAAATAAAATTTTCAAGTGAAATTTTAAGTTCCCTCCTTGGCAAAGGCCATACTGGAAGAGTAAGAGATTTTTATGGGTATATAATTAATTGCTCTTCTTCTAGATCTTAAAGAGTTAAGAAGAAGGCAAGCCTCGCGTCGTCGTCATCGCTCGCTCGGCTCGGCTTCGGCTTCTGCTTTGGATTTGGATTTGGATTTGGATCGGCTTCGGATTTGATCAAATGATTGATTGATTGATTAATTTTTTGGACCAAATTTATTTAATAGTAAAATATTAACAGAAATGTTTTTAAATAGTTATTTTAATAACAGAATATTAATATTAAAATAAATATTAATATTAAATCCTCCAAACCGTTTTTCTGTTTTGGTAACAGAAAATTAACTACCCTCTTCAATTTTTCCTCTTTATTATTGAGTAAATAGCTATTTATGTAATGATATTTATGTTGTGGCCGTTTTGTATAAACAGTCATTCTGAAGAGTTGCACCTCTTCAGATTTCAGCCCAACTTTGGCTATAAATATAACACTACTCTGCTCAGAAATGATATACGAATTTTCTGAGTTCTCCTCCTTTCTTCTGCATATTTTAACTTCAAAAAAAGCAACAGTAAGTGTGATTTGCTACCGAACTTTGTGTTCGCTGAAACACTGGAGTTTGAAGTACCTCTACACCAGTGTGTAATTCGTTCTATCCTGGGAGGAAATAATCCATAACCTTGGGTATTGGGAGGGGATTAAATTCCTTAAGGAAACACTGTGAATTCAGTGGGCTCGAATTTATTTTTTGTTATTTCGTTTACATTTCTGTTTATGTTCATTTATATTTTTCAGAATTATTTTACAAATACAGTTTACTAATGATCATTCGATCTATCGGTTAAATAAACAAGATATGCGAAGCTATGTCTCGCCTAAAATGAAATATCAAAAAAATACTGCATTGTTACTTTAAAAAGTTAGTCCACTAGTACGTGACCAAAGTTCTTATGTAAATGAAGTATCCAACTGTAGTCCAAAGTATAAAGCTACATGCAATAATTGTTTAAGCGTATAAAGAAATTAAATTAAGCAGCATTTGGTACGTTGCAATAAAGAAGAAAATAAAGCTGTCTATCTCAAGTCCTAGAAACCAGAATACAACTAGAAGTCTGTAAGACCTAAACAATGAAAATGAAGCTCTCCAAAAGCAATGCTACGAACTACATAAAGAGACTCCAAAATCAGTCAAGATAATTTATATATATAGAGGTAGAAATTTAAATTTAATAATTTTTAACGGGTTTACAGCTAACTCGATAAGAAAATTGACACCTCTTACTGATAAAGCGTTAATACAGAATTCCAGTCCATTTTTCAATCGTTAGTCCGAAAACCTGATATTAACAATTCTATTTTGTGGTTGGGTTAACATTATGGGTCGGTTTTTAACAGCCTAATCAAACACTCTCTCAGACAAAAATAATTGACAAGAATGTCATATTTCTAATATATTAGAAACAAACTTTATATAGTTTTCTTGGTATTATCAAGAAATATAAAATGGTTCTTTACTTTTCGGACTTTATTTTATCTTTTTTTTTTTTTTATAGTAGTTGAAGATTTTATTACCAAGGGAGATGATATGTACAAGTAAAAAGAAAAAAAAAATAACCTAAAGTCAGAGGCGGACCCAGAATTTGAACATAATGGATGCACTAATATTTTTTCATATGCCAATTAGTAGCGACAAAGTTCAGGCTAAACTCTTTGAAAACTTAGCAATTATGATAGCTAATAATCAAAGTACAAACTCTCACTTGTAGATGTTAAAGTTTGACATATGTTACTACTTGGTCCAAAGTTACTGTAGAAGGGAGAATGAAATGTTTGTATTTTTTTTTACTTATTGAGAGAGAGCTACACTATCCCCTCCACGCCGTTCTCACCCTAAATAAAAATATTATTAATAGTACTTTCTTTTCGTGTTATTAATCAAACAAAATTTATTCCAACAAATAAATTTTTTTATGATATAAAAAAGTATTTTTTTCATTTTAACCAAAAAAATATTTTCTTTTCATGTAGAAAAAGTCTTTTTTCTTTCATTTTAACGAAAAATTTTCCAATCACCAACCAAACAAGGGAAAATAAGTAACAAAAATTACTCATTTTTCGTGAAATATTTTTCTTCATACCAAACATACCCTTAAAGGGGTACTAAATTATAATTTAATAATAAACAGTAAAATAGTTGATTATGAAGGTTTGAACCAATAAAGTGAAGCAAAAACATATAGTTGCCAACTTTCGATCTCAAGACCCCAAAGCAATAGAAAAGATCAGCCACATACATAATCAAAGCTGCCAACCATCCTTTTGATTCTTTAGGGACACCAATAAATTACTAAAGAGGTCCTCTATGTATACACTGATATATATACATTAATTTTGTCGAGCCTAACGGGTTCCCGTACCCTTCTACATTATACGTAGGTCCGCCCCTGCCTATAGTATCACATTACCCGCCAACACCATTCTATAGATCTCAGCTAATGAATTTCTTTCCATTTGCAAAACTAATTGCCCAGTTTAACTCCTGAGACCACCCCATAACAGGCCTTTTCATACCTTGCCAGTTGAGTAATTATTTAATCTTTATTTTTAACACGTTATCCCATTTATATACAGTTGGTTAGAGCATCGTGCTGATAACGTGTTATAAAATAATAAAAGAACAAGAGCAATATTGTAGAGAAAAAGAGAGGAAATTCTTATTAAATTTTGAGATGATTTACAATGGGGTAAGACCCTTCTATTTATAAGGGAAAAATGACTTAGTCACAAAGTAAAACTCTCTACAAGATAGACATTCACTCCAAATAGAATTATATTCTTAATAATAATGAAATTTTAGCAAACCTGCACTTTTAATTTATTCGAATTTTCGGTGATTGACTTTGTTTAGACGAAGAAGGTTGATCAACTATGAGGGCTTATTTGATTATTAAACAAGAGCATCAAAAAATGGAAAAGAGAAAATAAATGAACCATATATTTGAAACTCATCTTCAAAAGTTCAGTTAAATATAATAACTGCTTGAAGATGAGCTTTAAAAAAGGAATTTTTTTATTTACAAACGACTCTTTATTATCCGGTCCATAATTTTTGAAACTCCTCGCTGAAGCATAATGCAAGTAAAGCAAGGGCTTTAGGCCCCAAATTTTAGGGACCCCATTTTTTAATAGAAATGACATGAGGTAGCCATTATTTAAGGTGATATTTATTTTTTATCCAACAATTCTAATGTTGAGCAAAAATAGCCACTACTAGGTGTGTTCATAAAAACCCGAAAACCGAACCAAACCAAACCGACCAAAAAAATCGATACTTTTTGGTTTTGTTTGGTTTTGGTTTTGAATTTTAAAAACCGATCAAATTTGGTTTGGTTTTGATTTTAATCATAAAAAAATTAAACCAAACCGACTATAAGAAAAGTTATTTCAAATTTATTATCACACCTATATATATGTATATTGTTATACAAAGTTTCAAAAAAATTATGGTAAATGTTAATAGTTTGCACTTTTAATATAGTTCTTTACCTTTACATTCTAGTTTGATTAGTAGTTTTCTTTTCTTTAGTGTAAGAATCCATTTCGTGTTAAAAATAATACTCCCTCAGTTTCAATTTATGTGAACCTATTTCCTTTTTAGTCTGTGCCAAAAAGAATGATCCCTTTCCTTATTTGGAAACAATTTACCTTTATGCAATGATTTATAGCCACACAAAATAAAGGTGCCTCATTTTACACCACAAGATCAAAAGTCTTCTCTCTTTTCTTAAATTCCGTGCCCAGTCAAATGAGTTCACATAAATTAAAACGGAGGGAGTATATTTTTAATTGAGTCCTTAAATTATTCATCACTATTTGATTCAATTATCATCAATATATTTTGGTAAATAATAGGTTTCTCAAAGGGCAATTCATTGATGGTGTTACATTGAAAATATGGTCGCCGGAATATGTGTTTAGTAGTGTATGTCTTATATTTCAGAAAAAACCGACATATAACCAAAAAAAACCCAAAAAACAACATAAACCGAATCGAGAAAAACCGACTTAATTGGTTTGATTTTTTTTAGGGAAAAACCGATCCAAACCGAACCATGAACACCCCTAGCCACTATTCTATTAAAATTTTCTTTCCAAACCCTCGCTTCTCTCTCTGCATCAAATACATTGGAAATAATGGACTATGTCATTCGCTAGTTTCTTTGGAGACAAAATTCAGGGGTTGTGCAAAATATTCAAATACTAATAGCTGCTTACTGGAGATTCTCGACATAATATTCAGATCAACACCAACAAACACCTTCAAAAACGTTTGCTCATCCTACTACGGAAACGTCCACAGCAAAAAATGCATCAATCTAGAATGACTATGCTTACTATTACTATATTTGATTCTTTTCCTATTACTCTATTGATCCTTCGATAAAATGATGGTTACCACGAGGAGATGTTTCCCCTTAAACAGTGAAAGGTGATTTATCTTGAGTATGGGTGACAATTTGAGCCCAAACCCATCTAACCCGCCCAACTAGCCCAGATTAATGGGTTGTGCTACAAACATTTTAGCTCATGAGTCAATTTGGTTGAGCACAAGTTAACCCATTATTTTTATAGTCCATTCTGATCCATTTAACAGCCCAAATACAACCCATGAAACTCACCCAAAACAAAGGATCTCAACCTAACTTATCTAGAAATTTACTTAGTTGCCCCAATTTTTTATTTTTTGTATTTTTAATTTTCTGTTCTTTTATTTTTCTACACCACTCACCCCCACCCTACCCTCACCCCGCCCAAAACCCCAAAAAAATTTTACTTTTTATTTTTATTTTTAAATTTTTATTTTTTATTTTTCAGTTTTTCTGTCCCCACCCCACTCCACCCCCTACCCCTCCCCCCGGCGTAAACCCCATAAAAAATATTTTTAACTTTTTTTTTGTAGTTTTAATTTTGTAGTTTTTTTTATTTTTTTGCACCACTACACCCCCTTCCCCCCACAAAACCCCTCAATTATTATTATTATTTTTTTTATAATTTTAATTTTTTATTTTATATTTTTCATTTTTCTGCACCATCCACCCACCCCTACCCCACCCATAAAATATTTGTCAACTTATATATAAGGTAATTTTTTTTTTATGCAAGATAAACATGGTTCTAAAACATGGGTTAAGTTGGGCGGGTTGGGTTATGACCCATTGCTTAGCCCATCTTGACCCAGCCATATTAACCCAAATATACTTTGGGTTGGGTTGGGCAATGACCCATTTATTGATCTAACCCATCTTGACTCGCCCAAATTCAGCCCAACCCGCTCATTTGCCATCCCTGATCTTGAGTTTTAGTTTCCTGAACTTAGACTAACAAGTTCAAAAGTTAAGGACAATAGGTCCTGAACTTAGGCTAAGTGTGACGACCCGGCCCGTTGTCACATGAGTTACCGCCCCGTTTCTCCCATATTATGTTGTTCTATGCTTCAATATCAGTATTTGAATGAATCGGATAGAATTGAATTGGTTTTAGTTGGAAATGAGGCACTTAGCCTCTTAGAAGAAAGCTTGTTTTGGAAAAGTCAACCAGAAGTTGACTATATAGTTAGAAGTCTCGGATGTGAATTTCGGTAATTTGGTTAACTTCGGGGGATGATTTGTGACATAAGAGTGCGATCGGAATTGAATTTGGAGGTCCGGTGTAGAATTAGGCTTGAATTGGCGAAGTTGGAATTTTGGCGAATTCCGGTTGATAGGCGAGATTTTGATCCGAGGGTCGGAATGGAGATCCGAGAGTTGCAATAGCTTCGTTAGGTGATTTTGGATATGTCTGCAAATTTTCAGGTCATTCGGACATCGTTTAGTTGGATTTTTGATCGAGAATGCATTTCGAAAGTTCTTGAAGAACTTAGGCTTTGATTTGGTGAAATTTGATGATTTTTATGTTAACGATAGTGTTTTGATGATTGTAACAAGTTTGAATAAGGTATTAGATCATGTCTTCGCTTTTGGTTGAGGTCCCGGGGGCCTCGGGGTGAGAACGGGTGTTAAAACGATAAGTTTTTGAATTTGGCTTTAGGTTTGTTTTGTTGTCAGCTGGTATTTCCGCTTCTGCGGAAATGGACCACAGAAGCGAATGAAGGAGCGCAGAAGCGAGTTTGGCTTGGGTGGTGAAGTTCCGCAGAAGCGGAACTTGGTCAGCATAAGCGGGGCCGTTGGAGCAGAGTATTGACCGTAAAAGCGGACTTAGGGATCCGCAGAAGCGTGTTTCTGTGTCGCAGAAGCGGTCGTGGGAAATTAAGTGAAAAACCGCAGAAGCGGATAATTGGGCGCGAAAGCGATACCGCAGAAGCGGTTATGGGAACCGCAGAAGCGAAAACTGGACTGTGTTTAATGAACAGTGTTCGCGAATTTCAGAAGATAAGAAAATATTTTAGACTTCGGGAAGAGGCGATTTGGAGAGGATTCGAAGGGGATTCCATCGGGTATGAATTTATAGACTCGAATAATATTGTTATGGTGTAAAAACAAGGATTTAAACACTGAAAATCTAAGGATTTAAGGGGTAAAAATGGAGTTTAGGACTTGAAGCCTAAGAAAGTGTAAACTTGGAATTTGAGGGGTCAAATGGACTCCGATTTTGATGAATTTGATATAGGTAGACTCGTGGCGAGATGAGGAGTCCGGTAATGTGAATTTCATAATTTTTCGAGAAGTGGGCCCGGGGCTCGAGTTTTGTTAGTTTCGAGATTCTTGATATTTTTCGATTGGGTATTATTCCCTTAGCATATTGTAATGCATTCACTCTAATTTTTGGTTAGATTCGACGCGCGTGGAGGCCGAATTGAGGGGCAAAGGCATCGCGAGCTAGAGATTTCACCGGTTCGAGGTGAGTAATACTTGTAAACAATATCCTGAGGGTTTGAAACCACGGATTTGTACATCATAGTGTTGTATTGTGGTGACTTGCACGCCAGGTATGAGCGTGGGGTAGAGCACCGTTGGGGATTGTGACTCGGTCCGTCCCGGTTGTTGATTTTACCGCGTGATTGACTGAAACCTACTTGATGCTATCATGCTTTGGGATGATTGCCATGTTTTGGGCTTCGTGCCGATTATTTGGATCCCTTAGAGATTATTATCATTGTTTCCATGATGCTTAGCATGTTTTCATGATATCAGTCCTAAGTTAAATGTTGTGTCGAAATGATTAGTAAGTTTCTAAAGTTTTAAACACTTAATTTATAATTCCTAATAATTGGAACTGGAAATGATAACTTGACTGTGCCTGTGTGGCTTATATGCATATATCTGGACTGAGTGTGGATCGGGCTGCACGCCGCAGTGAATGCTACGATGATAGTGCGCTTGGGCTGTAGGAGCCTCTCCGGAGTCTGAACCCCCACAGTGAGCGCGGGTACCCAAATGGATCGGGTTGTACGCCGCAGCGGTCATGTGTATTGCATTGCATTCACGCATTGATTCCTGTTTGTACTACGTAGCATCACATTTAGCACTCTCATATCATTGACATCCATGCTATTTCTTGCACTGTGTACCAGATACCCTAGTGTTATTTGTAAATAGAGTGCTGTGCCCGAGGGGCTGACTTGTGTGAGGACTTGCACTACCTGATATCGCATTCATATGCTTAATGTTGGAAAAAGAATATTTTCAAAAGAGATTTTTTAAACTGAGCTAGATGTTTCTAAAGGATTTTCACATTTTTACTATTTTGTTCAAAAGGTTGTACTGTACTATATAGCATGATGGAATGTTCTTACGTGATTTCTTACTGCTCGATTATTATTTACACTTAGTACCACTGAGTTGGAAGTACTCACTTTACTCTCTGCACCACGTGTGCAGATTCAGGTGTCCCGGGAGCATAGTTGAGCTATTTGCTGCTTCAGAGTTTCTCAGGAGTTGTCGAGGTAGCTGCCTGACGTTCGCAGGACTTGACTCCTCCCCTATTCCTTTATTATTTACGCATTTTAGAACATCAGTATTATTGAAGATGTATTATTTTGTTATCTTAGAGGCTCTAGACTCATGACCCCAGGTCTTTGGGAGATGTTGGCTAAGTCAGTGATTCATACTGTCTCTATCTAGATTATTGCTTAATAGACTTGTTAAACGGTAATTTAATGCTATAAATTGGAAATGGGTGGTGTGATTGAGTTGTGAGTGTTAATTGGTCGGGCTTGCCTAGCAATTGTGTTGGGCGCCATCACGACCGGGATTGGGGTCGTGACACTAAGAAGCCCAAAAGTTAAGGAAAATAGGTCCTGAACTCAGACTAACAAGCTCAAAAGTTAAGGACACTTGGTCCTGAACTTACAGTTACAAGTTCAAAAGTTAAGGACATGTAATCCTAAAGTCCTGAAGTTAAGTTCAAAAGTTAAAGACATGTAATCCTGAAGTCCTGAACTTAGAGTTCCAAGTACAAAAGTTAAGGACATGTAGTCCTGAAGTCCTCAACTTAAATTTCCAAGTTCAAAAGTTAAGGACATGTAGTCCAGATGTCCTGAACTTAGAGTTTCAAGTTCAAAAGTTAAGGACATGTAGTCCTGAAGTGCTGAACTTAGAGTTCCAAGTTCAAAAGTTAAGGACATGTAGTTCTGAAGTCCTGAACTTAAGTTCAAAAATTAAGGACGTGAGCAGAAGGATATTTTCGTCCGGACAGTTAAAGTTTATTAAAGGAGTGGCTAAAGACTAAAGACATTTTAAACAGTGGCTTAAAAATAAATACATGTATTATTAGTAGCTAACCGTGCACTTCCCCCCATTTTTTTTATTAGTAGTAGATTCATGAATAAATTTTTTTTAAAGTGTTGAATATTTTGAGTAAAAAAGTAATAAATTTTTAATACACAAAGAAAATAAAAACTTCAAAAATAAATTTGAACAATTTAAAGTGTATGAAAATATTTTTGATTTTCTATTTAAAGGTAAATATTTGATATCACTAGCTGATGTGAATCTGAAAAATATTTTCGTAACCACTAAAGTTCCTTAAAATATATTAGTCACTTTAATATTGATGGTTTAAACTTATTAAAAGTGTCAAAGGAAGTAATACAAGTAGAAGATAAGAGTCCTGTTTGGTATAAGAGATAAGGATAATAATGATAAAATTTAGGATTGTATTTATCCCTTATTTGGCTATATGTATTAGCCAGTATTTAAAGTATGCCAAGCTGAAGCAAAAACTAGCATCAACTAGAGAGTATTCCTCATCCTCTAAGGGAAAGAAAGTAAAGGAAAAATATCCTTCCTCCAATGCCAATAAAATAATTGTGAACGGAATGGAAGATATAAATTTCTGGGTGATGGGAGAAAAAGAGATTGTCGGAAAGAGTGAAGAGGAAATTGATGTCCTTTTAGAAATATCGTGAAAGAAAAAATACTATAGACGCCATGTCAAGGTTAAGGGTGGTAATACAGATGTGGAGAAGGCCATTAGCATCAAGGCTAGACAGGGTAATTGAAGAACCTCATTAGTACTAATAGTTTATAGTTTAGATCGTCTACAATTGATGGTGTGATGTGACTTAGTTGAACTTTAGTATTCTCTTCCCTTGGTTCAATTACTCTCTAATTCCACTATTGAATTAATTTTTCACTGTAGTCATACGTATTTACCGATGATTATCCCTGTGGTATATTACAAGTTTGTTTGTATCATGTTCTCTTGGGATTGTCATTTTTCTACTTAGTTTAGATGTGATGCGATATGACTTAGTCTACGTATTTACCAACGATTAAACATTAGTACATGTTTATATCATACGAGTAATATTTTATCATTTCCTTCCTCTGTTTTCTCTTTCCTTCTGTTTTTACTTTCCAATCTGTCGGCAACTTATTAAGAAAATATATCGCCTGATCACTTAAGCTTTATTTTTGTGTCCTGGTTTCGTTGAGAAAATGAAAAAAATACTGTCTTAGTTAGCCTAGTAATTAAGGTAATTAAAATTGGGAATTTAACGGAAAGAAAGCAAATGGAAAATCTCCTACCTCCTGTGCCAATAAAAGGTTTGTAAACGAGATGAAGGATATAAAGGTCTGGGTGATGGGACTAAAAGAGATTATGGTAGAGAATAGAATATTAATGTCCTTTTAGAAATATCGAGAAAGCATAGACATGATAGAGACTATGTTAACGTTATGGGCGGTAATCCAGATGTGAATAAGGCCATCAGAATCAAGGTTAGACAAGGTAATTCAAGAACCTCATTAATACTACTATTTTAAGTTTAGATCGTCTACAATTGATGTGGTGTGATGTGACTTAGTTTAAGTTTAGATCGTCTATGATTGATGTAGAGTTAAAAAGTTTCTCTTCCTCCTCTCGTTTCTCTCTCGGCGCACATTTAGCATGAAGTGTTATTATACGCCCGCCGATAATGAGTAGGGCTCGAGGGCGACTGTCAAAAGGCACAAAGCAATCTCAAGATGAGGACATCAATTTCATGGGCGGGAGAATCTCAGACACATGACGTGTGGTATCACCAAAAAACCCTATCGATCAGAGGGATTATTGCTAGCCTCTCGACAAAAACAGGGGTGATTGGGAACAATACCACCACTAATGTACATAAATTGATTGAGGAACCATCGGACACTAAGGGAAAGGAGAATTTGAATGACAGTTCGGAGATATGGCCGAACCTTCTTGTGCGAAGTGAGGGCACCAAAACCCCAGCACCTGCATGGGCAATCACAGACTAGAGTGGCACGACCTAAATTGAACCAAGTTCACCTTTCTCAGAGCGACAAAATGAATGAAGCAATAACAAACAATGGGGGAGTACAACGTAAGCTACAGCTGGAACCAGGGAACCCAGGAGGGAAGGCATGGAAGACACTATTTGAGGAGAACAAATTGGCATCAAGAGGTATGAATTTGACTTTTGTACCTCCTGTAATTGTTTGAAGGAGAGACGATTGTGGAATTGGTATTGGAGGACATTAATAGTGAAATTGAAAAATGAAAATGTGTTGCATATGTAACACGTGGTTTGCCTGCAATTGGGGCTACGAAGCAAATTATAGCAGCACAATGGGAGTTCACATCAAAACCAAAGGTGTATTATAACAATGTTGGCTATTTTGTGATAAACTTTTCATGTATCGAAGATAGAAAATTAGTGATGTATGCAGGACCTCATATGTTGAACAATCGACCAGTAATTCTCAAGCCTTGGACCCTAGATTTCAATTTACATGATGAAGACTTGAAGACAATCACTATCTTGGTAAAGCTGCCTAATCTCCCATTGAGTTGTTTGAGTGCAAATGCTTTAAGTAAAATTGGGAATGGATTGGGCCAACCCATATATGCTGATTATTGCAATCAAATGAAAATAGGATCTCACATGCTAGAATTCTTATAGAGATTGATGTCACCAGAGAGCTTCCGAAAAATATCAAAGTTAAGGATAGTAAGGAGAGAGTGATTGAGCAAAAAATATGGTATGATTGACACCCAACATACTGTGCAAAGGGTATGAAAATTGGCCACAATTGTCAAAAGAAACAGAAATAACATCCTCCCGTGGAGAACAATTCAGGCCCATAACAACAATAAAAGCCCAAAAGTAGAAGACATAATCGAAACCTATTAAAGATGGTGGAAAACTGCAAAACCGGGCACGAAGGGAGGAATCGGGCAAGTTTGTTGGGGAAAATAGTATACAAAATCCAATGTTTGAAGGAGGGGATGCCTGGCAACAAGTGAAGACTAAACCAACAGCCAAAAGCTCTACAATACTAATGTCACGAAAGCATGTAGAAATTCTTAACGGTTTTAATATGCTAGTTGAAGCAGGTAAAGGACAAAGCTCAACTGTCAATAAAATTGAAAAATGTAGTTCGAGGAGAGAGGTTGACATAGGGGTGCTGCAACACAATAATCCCAACTTGTTACGATGATAGTGACATGGAGCGTAAGGGGTTTTAATACGGTGCTTAAGCACAAGGAGTCAAAGGTATTTTTGAAGGAAACAAAAGTTAGTCTGATAGCAATAAGTGAGCATCGAGTTCATAATGCAAAAGATGTTAAGATTATTGATAAAGTTATAATTTCTCCAATTCATGCAAAGATAGGATATGGGTACTTTGGAATCCATATATCATAAGTTTTCAGTTTTAGAGAGGTCTGCATAGATTTATTCATGAATATGTAAAAGTTCATCATCATAGTACTAAAGAGTTTCATTTCTCAGCAGTCTACGAATTACATACTATACAAGATAGAAAGGCTCTATGGGATATGCTTAGTGACATGGAGGGTCAAATAATCGGGTCTTGGTTGATAATGGGTGATTTTAACGCTATTTTGGGGGGCATCAAATAGAGTTCATGGAAGAGAAGTCCAAGATAATGAGACCAAAGATTTAGAACTTTAATGGACTATTGCAGGTTGACAGAACTACCTACTTTAATGGATGAATAGCCATGTTTTTAGTAGAATTGACAGGGCAATTGTGAATTCTCAATAGATGCCTAACATGTCCCCTCTACAAGTTCATGTGATGGACTCGCTTTTCTCTAACCACTCTCCACTTGGTATAGAGGTAGAGGATGTTAGGCAAAATTGTATAGGTTTGTGGGATTGATAAACCGACTTTTGATAGAGTGATTCTCTGTCCTTAAGGAATTTAAGCCCTCACTATTTGCTGTATGAGTTTGCGGCAGAATTCCTCTAGGATATTACAAAATTCAAACGATATCCAAGTTCCAGCAACAACTTAAAATTTCCTTAAGAACATAGTTGTGTGATTTTTTAGGAGAAGGAGAAGTGAATCTGACTATTTTATTATTTGTTCTGAACGTGTGTCCCTTTTTGGTTGCAAAGATATGTATTTATAATACCTTAGGTATCGTTTAGAACATGTCTATCAGGAATAGACACACCTCTTTAAAAATACACTTCCAATAGTCACTTTAATTAAATTAACACTTCCTTCTCCCCTATATAAATCATTAACTATTCCAACAATCCCCCACTTAGTTAATGATTAATATAGCTGTGTAGATTTATGCATATAGAAGGTCTCTTTTGATTTAAATCTACTACTTGTATAAATGATTCAAATCTTTGTCGAAATTAATAGTTAAATTAATTTCTATTAAACCACAGTTCCTTAATGACAAAGATAAAAAAACTTTATACACATAAATCACAAAGTTTACAACATGTTTCCAGTATCTATATCACCGCTATGGCCTTGCGCTACCTCATGAATTCATAAATACTTACCAAGTTTGTATCTCAACTTTGGTTGAAGCGGCACCACTTCATGTGTTTATATAGGTGAAGTTTTAAACCAAGCTTATTTTCGAACTTACCAAGTCTTTATCGTTGACTTAACTTAGTTTTTAATTCGAACTCTGGTCTCTTCATGAAGAGTACTTTTGCACTCACCCTCCTTTTCATAAGTACTACAAATTTCGGTACTTGCTAATCGTCACGGAATAACTTGTTGTTACCTTTTAAACCTTTAGTATTGCTAAGTTTGATCAATGTTTTTAATTCGAACTCTGGTCTCTTCATGAAGAGTACTTTTGTACTCACCCTCCTTTTCATAAGTACTACAAATTTTGGTACTTGCTAATCGTCACGGAATAACTTGTTGTTACCTTTTAAACCTTTAGTATTGCTAAGTTTGATCAATGTTTTTAATTCGAACTCTGGTCTCTTCATGAAGAGTACTTTTGTACTCACCCTCCTTTTCATAAGTACGACAAATTTCGGTACTTGCTAATCGTCACGGAATAACTTGTTGTTACCTTTTAAACCTTTAGTATTACTAAGTTTGATCAATAGTAAAGGTAAGGTTCTCATTACCCATGGCAAATATAATTGCCTTAAGACCCGCAACACTTGTTAGTGCTTGTATTGTACCTCTCGAAAGTATTTTTAGACGTCAACAAGTCAACAATGTCTTTCGACCTTGACATAAACAACTGCTGATTAATCCATCAACATTCAGTTGTCTTTATGTACTCTTGTGTTAAAAATATTATGTCTAGATTCCCCACTAATGTATCTCGCCAAAATGCCTTAGACATATATACTTGCTCCCATATTTTAGTGCTATAGGACAATTGGCATATTTCGTTGTGGCCACAACTTTATATCTCAATAATAGATTTTGCCTAACTCTTTTTTTATAATTTCTAAAATAATAAACTTACATTCCATCAAAGAATAACAATTACACTTCTAGAAGCTCACGAGACAACTCTTTTCACATAAAGTGATAATCAAGCCAGACTTTAGCTTGTTATCATTTATATTAGTTATCCAACTTGTATCACAATACCTTTCTGATACCGAAGGGAATAAAGTAACATACTTTATACTTTTAAAATAACCAAGTGTCGTTATTATGTCTCTCCAAAGATCACTCTCGGGATGATGAGAGCATATTATTACTACTATTTAGAAGCGGGGATAAGTAGGAAGAAGTGCTGCTTTAGGATTATATTTGGCATCTCAAAATTTTATAATTCGTGTATTTTAAAGTTATTGTGGGTGTACTTTGGCTTTGTTGGACACGTGTCATAAATACCCGTCACCCTCTTTAATTTCCTAACTTACCCTATTTCTCTCCCTCTCTCTCCTCTCTGTCTCTCTTTTCTTCCTTTGGTGTTAGGTTTGAAATTAAAGCTGCATTGTTTGTGTTATTAATTTTTTGGTTAGTTCATCCTCATAGAATTGAACTATTCTTTTCAAATCTCAGTAGTGGGCACACATGAGTATACTTAGGATTCAATTTGCATGGCTTGAATTTTTTTCCAGTATAACTCTAAAAATCGAAACAAGACTGGAGAAGATGACTATTTAAATTTCTCTGATTGATATGTCGTGAAACAAAAGAAGAAGAAGAAGAAGAAGAAGAAGAAGAAGAAGAAGAAGAAGAAGAAGAAGAAGAAGAAGAAGAAGGATGGATGGATACTCGTGTGCGACCAGTTAAGTTTTTACGTCACTTAGAACTTTAATTTCATAATAGTCTAATTGGCGTCGTCCGTATTCCTATTTATCCGTATTACCTGGTTTTTTCATTTTCTGGCAAAGTATTTTCTAACTACTAATTTATTGAAAGATCTATTCTCTCTTGGTTTTCTTTCCCAGTTAAGTTTGATATTGTATCTACTCTGTGCGGTGAAAATGTTCTGATGGACTTTTTCCCCTTTTCTACTCCTGCCCCACATGTTTTCTTTTATCAACTTTGTGTTTTTCTTCTGGATATGTGCTCTACTTATAAATCACTTTTTCATATTTTCATGTGAGGCCAATTTCTAGATTTTGTTGCTATATAGTGTCAGTGGAAACTTAACTCCGAGGATTCTATTTGCTCAATTTTGTTGGATTTTAGTTAAAAGATATTTAGGGTTCATCAATCTCTTCTGCTAAAAAAAGTTAACTGCCCATTTACTGTTGAAGTTTGGCAAAATGTTTAGTCCCATACCGGTAGGTTACATTTTGGTTTGAGAATTTTTTCCTATAAAAGAAGGCCTAATGTTTAGGATTTAAACACACCTCTCATTTGCATTCTTATCTTCATAAGAAATTTGTATCTTCTCTCTTTAGTATTATTTCACTTGTATTTTTGGAGTGGAATAAAATATTGGTAGTGTCCGAGGAGTAGGCAAAATTAGCCGAACCTCGTAAATTTTGGTGTTCCTTTTATTATTGTTTTATTATCTTATTTATTATTTGGTGGCTGCCGTAATTTTTAGTGTAGTAGTTGTGATTCATTCACACTATATACATTTGGCTTCCGCAACAATTCGTATCAGAGCCAATGTATTATCTAAGTATGCTCTGTGGTTGCATCATAGTCTGATCTTCCACATCAGAAAAGATTTATCTTGGTAACTGAGTCAAGGTTCTGTCTGAGTATGCTCTGTGGTTGCAGCTTGATCTGATCTTCCACACCAGAAAGGAAATAATCTTGATTTGTGTCGTCAGCTATTAAATAATATTTGTGTCAAAGATAGGAGACAATAAACAAGAAGAATCAACATTAAGTGTCAACAATACGTCATCATTGGCATCTTCGCTTATGACAAGAATTGTGTCAAATGCGAAATTTGCGGTAGAAATTTTTGACGAGTCCGGACATTTTGGAATGTGGAAAGATGAGGTTCTAGATGTCGTTTTTCAACAAGGGCTAGATCTTGCCGTTGAAGAAAAGAGACCAGATGTTATTGGAGAAGAAGATTGGAAAATTATCAACCGTGTTGCTTGCGGTACCATTCGATCCTACCTTGCTAGAGAGCAGAAATATCCATACACAAAGGAAACTTCTGCAAGTAAATTATGGAAAGCACTGGAGGATAAATTTTTGAAGAAAAATAGTCAAAATAAATTGTACATGAAGAAGAGACTGTTTCACTTCACCTATGTTCCTGGTACCACGATGAATGAACATATCACCAGTTTCAATAAGTTGGTCACACATTTGCAAAATATGGATACAACTTATAATGATGGTGACTTAGCCTTGATGTTTTTGGCTTCACTTCCTGATGAGTACGAGCACCTTGAAACTACTTTACTCCATGGAAATGACAAAGTTTCTCTCAGAGAAGTTTGTTCGACTTTGTACAGCTATGAATAAAGAAAGCGAGAAAAACAGAAAGGCGGAGAAGGAGAAGCATTATTTGTGAGGGGTCGTCCTCAAAATCAAACGAGGACAAAGAAAGGAAGATCTTAGTCAAGATCTAAACCCAGCAAAGATGAATGTGCCTTTTGTCGAGAAAAGGGGCACTGGAAGAAAGACTGTCCGGAGTTGAAGAATAAGGCCAAACATAACAATGGAAAGGCCATTATGGATTCAAAAGTAGCTGATTGTGATGATTCAGATTTCTCATTAGCTACAACGGAGCCGTCAACATCATCATACATATGGTTGATGGACTCGGCTTGTAGCTATCATATGTGTCCCAAAAGGGATTGGTTCGTGGAATTTCAAGAAGGAGAATATGGAGTCATCCACACAGCAGAAAACAGCCCTCTCACCTCATATGACATTGGTTTAATACAATTGAGGAACCATGATGGAATGATCAGAACATTAACAAATGTTCGATATGTACCGAATTTGAAGAAGAATCTCATCTCTGTGGGAGCCCTAGAATCAAAAGGGTTCAAAATCATTGCAGAAAATGAAATGATGAGAGTATACTCTGGTGCACTAGTGGTAATGAAGGCCAATCGAAAAAATAATAACATGTACCGTTATCTCGGTAGTACAATTATTGGGACAACGACAGTAACATCCAGTGACGAAAAAGAGGCAGAAGCAACCAGGCTATAGCACATGCGCTTGGGACATGCTGGAGGAAAATCCTTGAAAACTCTATCAGATCAAGGATTATTAAAGGGAGTAAAGGCTTGAAATTTGGAGTTTTGCGAGCATTGTGTCAAAGGAAAACAGACAAGGTTTAAATTTGGTACAGCTATCCATAATACTAAAGTCATTTTGGATTATGTACACTCTGATGTTTGGGATCTTTCCAAAATACCTTCATTGGGTGGGAAACACTATTTTGTAACCTTTATTGATGATTTTTCCCGTAAAGTATGGGTGTATACAATGAAGAGCAAAGATGAAGTGCTGGGAATTTTTCTCAAATGGAAGACGATGGTGGAGAATCAAACAGGCAGGAGGATCAAGTGTATTCATACTGATAATGGAGGTGAATACAAAAATGATCATTTTAATAAGGTCTGTGAAAATGATGGTATCGTCCGACACTTTACTGTCAGACATACACCACAACAGAATGGAGTGGCAGAACGTATGAACCGGACCTTGCTAGAGAAGGTACGGTGTATGTTGTCCAATGCTAGCTTGGACAAAGAATTTTGAGCTGAGGCAATTATATATGCATGTCACCTCATTAATCGTCTACCATCTGCTGCTATTGATGGCAAGACACCGTTTGAAAAATGGTATGGAAAGCCTGCTGTAGATTATGACTCTTTGTACGTGTTTGGCTCAACTGCATATTATCATGTGACAGAGTCAAAATTGGATCCAATGGCAAAGAAGGCTATTTTTATGGGAATTACTTCTGGAGTCAAAGGATATCGCTTATGGTGTCCTATGGCAAAGAAAGTAATATTCAGCAGGGATGTTACCTTTGATGAATCTGCTATGGTAAATAAGGTAATAGATGATACCAAACAAAATGAAGGTGCTTCTAAG
Source organism: Nicotiana glauca (assembly GCA_026770625.1). Classification (NCBI taxonomy): domain Eukaryota; kingdom Viridiplantae; phylum Streptophyta; class Magnoliopsida; order Solanales; family Solanaceae; genus Nicotiana; species Nicotiana glauca. The sequence continues at coordinate 194,661 of MU693065.1, forward strand.
CAGGTGGAGTTTGAGGAAAAATTTATTTTTCCTACACAAAAAGTAGAGGAGGAAACAAATGAAGATTATCCTCTGGAAGGAGAGCCAGTAGAGGAGATTCCAACTCAGGAACCTCAACCACAACTTGAATCAATAGAAACCAGCAGGCCAAAAAGGACAATAACGAAACCTGTTTGTCTCATAGAGACGGTTACTTGTGCAACCTCAATTGTAGCTGATGATATTCCTACCACTTATAAAGATGCAGTCCAAAGTTCAGAAAAAGATAAGTGGAGGATTGCCATGAATGATGAAATACAGTCCCTTCATCAGAATTATACATGGAGATTGACCAATCTCCCGGAGGGAAAGAAAGCAATTGGGTGCAAATGGGTATTTGCAAAGAAAGAAGGATTTCCTAACCAAGAAGATGTTCACTACAAAGCAAGATTGGTGGCCAAAGGATGCGCTCAAAAGGAGGAAATTGATTACAATGAAGTATTTTTTCCAGTTGTAAAACATTCCTCCATTAGAATTATGTTGGCTTTGGTAGCACAATTGGATTTGGAACTAATTTAGATGGATGTAAAAACTGCATGTTTACATGGAAACTTGGAGGAGGAAATCTACATGACTCAGCCAGAAGGATTCAAAGTTGCTGGAAAAGGAAATATGGAGTGCAAACTTGAAAAATCGTTGTACGGATTGAAACAATCTTCTAGACAATGGTACAAGTGATTTGATAAGTTTATGTTGCATCAAGGGTACAAGAGAAGCAAATACGATCATTGTGTGTATTTGCGCAAGCTTAAAGATGGTTCCTTTATATATCTTCTCCTATATGTTGATGATATGTTGATAGCTTCCAAGAATTCAGAAGAAATTGATAAGTTAAAGATTAAACTAAAGAAGGAGTTCGAGATGAAGGATCTAGGTGAGGCAAAGAAAATTCTTGGCATGGAGATAATAAGAGATAGATGTTTAAAGAAACTCTGTTTATCTCAGAAAGAATATTTGAAAATAGTACTAGAACGTTTTGGCATAGATGAAAAGACTAAGCCATTTAGTACTCCACTTGCTCCCCATTTTAAGCTAAGTACTATTATTTCACCAAAGGATGAAGCTGAACGAGAGTATATGTCAAAGATACCATATGCAAATGTTGTTTGTAGCTTTATGTATGCAATGGTCTGCACGAGACCTGACATTTCACAAGCCATTGGAGTTATTAGCAGATATATGCATAATCTAGGAAAAGAGCATTGGAAAGCTGTGAAGTGGATTCTAGGGTATATTTATAATACTGTATATGTCGGGTTAGTTTTTGAGCAGGAATGCAATCAGTCTATAGTTGGATATTGTGACTCAGATTTTGCGGGTGATCTGGACAAACGAAGATCAATTACTGGTTATGTGTTTACTTTTGCAAAGGCACCAATTAGTTGGAAGTCTACTTTACAGTCAACAGTTACTTTGTCTACAACAGAGGCAGAGTACATGGCTATTACAGAGGCTGTGAAGGAGGCAATTTGGCTTCAAGGGTTGCTAAAGGAGCTTGGTGTTAAACAAAAAGGTATCACAATTTTTTGTGATAGTCAAAGTGCTATTCAATTAGCGAAAAACTAAGTTTATCATGCAAGGACAAAGCACATTGATGTTCGGTATCATTTTGTACGAGAAATTATAGAAGAAGGTGGAGTCACGGTGAAGAAAATTCATACTACAGAGAATCCTGCTGATATGCTGACAAAAGCGGTGACTGCAGTCAAGTTTCAACATTTTTTGGATTTGATCGACATTGTTGAACACTAAAGATTGAAGATGAAGACACAACTAAAATTTTTTACCGAGAGAAAATTGAAGATGTGAAATTTTGCCAAGGTGGAGATTTGTTGAAGTTTGGCAAAATGTTTAGTCCCACACCGGTGGGTTACATTTTGGTTTGGGAATTTTTCCCTATAAAAGAAGGACTAATGTTTAAAGATTTAAACACACCTCTCATTTGTCTTCTTATCTTCTTAAGGCATTTGTATCTTCTCTCTTTAGTATTATTTCACTTGTATTTTTGGAGTGGAATAAAATATTGGTTGTGTCCGAGGAGTAGGCAAAATTAGCCGAACCTCGTAAATTCTGGTGTTCCTTTTATTGTTGTTTTATTATCTTATTTATTATTTGGTGGCTGCTATAATTTTTGGTATAGTAATTGTGACTCATTCACACTATATACATTTGGCTTCCGCAACATTTACAACTAATTATGTTGGTAGCATAATCATTCTTTATATTTTCAGTGTGCATAACTTCTACGCTCATAATTGACCTCTTCTAATTTGTTAACTAACATGAAGCTGTTGAACCTCCCGTCCCAACTAAGGTGGAATTATGTGACATGATTAATTTTCTAATACTTGAAAATATGAGTTTACTTACAGGATTCAGTGGAAATCTACCAATGGATTCTTAAAAATAAAACCAATGAAATTTTATAACTATTACTAAGGCAGTAGTCATGATTTGGGAACATTTATTACACATGTGAATTTGGCCAATTTCTTGTTAATTATTTAGTCCTGAAGTAGAATAGCACTATTTTTCTTTTCTCCGCGTGATTCAATGGTCCATCCTATTAGTTTTAACTTGTGAGTTGTTCTTGCAAGAAAAAATGTCAAAGTTGATTATACATGACAATTAAAAGGCTTAGGCGACATAAAAACCTTTTCGTTCTACACTACTAAAAAACAATGGGGCATGCATATATGACTTGGTGGAAGGTAAATGTATCTTTTAGAACGCTGCTAATAATTTTTTTCTGAGAGCCCGCAAAAGCATCATTTGCATTAGTAATTTCCTTTTATGTTGAGTTTTTCGTTGATACACTGAAAATAGAAGCATAAATTTGAGAAAATTAAGTCCAATAGGAAAATCTAATGACTACATTTGTTGATCAGATATTAGATATCTGCAGCATAGCTTCATTTCATAAATACGATTCGTTTTCTCTCGATGTTTAGATCTAGGACGTTCTGTAACACTATCTATTAATGTTCTCACCTGAATACTAAAAGAATACTAAGTAGGCCATAGTAAAAGAATTATATTAATGTCATACTCAAACTATAATTAGGCTATTTTCTTGGAATTTTTTTTGGTAATAGAATGTGATGTTGTTATAATCCAACTTTAAGCTTTAGATTGGAACGACAAAGAAGCTTCTTAATGACATGATGGAGAATAAGTTGTATCTAAATGCAATCACAGAGAGTCTCTTAATAATATTTAAGGAATTAGAACACTATGATAATAATATGATCTTACTACTGTCCGGTAAATTTATTTTATTACTTAGACGACATTTGGTCAAATATAGTTGATAAACATGCAATGTCAGGTTGATCATTGTTTAATTACTTCAAGTTTCTTAAATTAGACTTAATTTTTTTAAATTAATTTAACTTTGACTGTTTCGAAACACCTTGGTGATTGAAAACTGAAGGTTGCAGTCTTTCCTCCTTTGGCATTCTCGTTAAAATCCACATTGCTACTCTTGCTGCTACTGTATGTATTCTGAACAAGAAACAAAATTCACTCTTTGATCAGATAATGAGCGCTTCATTTATGAGAAGATATCATTAGCTTGATAGAGTAATACCAAGACATGTTGTTATGAAGTTCAAAGATGGCAGTCCTTCTCACATATGGTTTCTCCTTTGTCTTTGAGATGATTCTGTTGCTTCAAGCTTATGTATCATTCCATACATTTTAACTATCTGTTTGGCTTTATTTTTTATCAACTCAATTTCTGGGTGAGCCAGAGTCATTATCAAGGTCAAGGTTCCTGGTAGACTAGATGTCAGTTATTTTTATATGGACAGTAATATTCAGCTTATGAATTTGATGCAAGTGCTTACCTTCTTTTCGTTTTTTCTCTCAAGTGCAGGATAAATTATAATTTTGCCTCGACCCTGATAAAACTGTTTGTGGTCATTATGTCCTTTGTAAAACTGAGTCTTTAATTAGAGATTGAGGAATGTTTTTATAGTCTACTTTGTAGCATCTTTCGGCACCTGTGAAATTGATACATTACCTATGTGAATGTAAGCAATGGTGACGTGTTAGAATGGGACCAAATGGTTTATGTTATGGATGTTTGATCTTGGAACTATTGCTTTCACCAAAATGTACTTTGAGCCTTCTAATATAAGCATATAACATCATTATGTAATTTGAGAGTGTATTAACCCATTTGAATGCAAATGTAGTTCACCATGTACATTTGAAGGGAATAACAACCATACTTCATCAAGACACGGGAAAGTCTTTTTACCAACTGAATTGTCTGACAAGAGATACAAATTCTGGTAATATTACCAATTAATTGTAGATGATGTTAGGTAGATATGCCCTAGATCCAATATCATATTTGATGATTTGAACATATTTTTGTGAACGTCATTTGATATAAAATATATATGGCATTTGATAATCTTTTATCATTGTTATTAATTGCTTGATTAATTTGATAAGATCCTTGATTAAATTTTGAGATTTGTTATCGTGATAGAGATCATGATAATGAGAGCAAAGTCTCTTACAATTTAATCTAAATTTGTTCTTGATCGTAGGATTATTAATTTGGACATTAGTAGTCCGGTTAGATCAATATTTATGTGATCGTCTTTATGGGATAAAGATTAGTTGATCTCATTAACTAAATCACATAGATAGATGATGCATATAGAGATATGATCATTGAACCGACTCATTGGATAATTCCAAATGGTTAGAATTACCATAAGCTGTCAATAGGATATTTTCTTGAAGAATGTGATGTAAGAATTTCCTTTGACCTGAGATCGTCATAGTAATTGACAAGTTATTTATTATGCTTTGATACCAGACACCTATGGCCCTAGGGCGATAGTTGAAAGGATATTAGGTACGATTAAATACTTGTAGAATTAGTGATTGATCAAGATGGAATCTGTTAACTCTTGGTAATGAGTTTAAGCTCCATGTTGTCATGAATTATAAACGACGAAACTAAGACCTTGGCCAGGGCAATTGAATGAAAGAAGAAATGAGTTTCTTAGGTCATTCAATGGTAAATTATATTTGACGTGCATACATAGTTGGTCGCCTATTAGGATTTGACAGTTGAACCATATCCTAGGGTGATCCAGAGCTATAAGGACAGAAAGAATTACTACTTTATTCTTCTACTGGTTCTTGAGAGTAAATTGTATACTTCATGCTATCCGGTCGTTAAGGAGTGTTGCTAGACGCCACCCTTGATTAGTATAATTATATGATCAATTTACTACCGGTTTAGTACTGAACCTATGGGGTCGCACACTAACGAGTGTTCTGATCATTGCTAAAGGATTAATTAACTTATTATTTGATAATTAAATTAAGGAATTTAATTAGTCAAATATATTTAGTTATTAGTCCAAATAAAATATTATTATATTCTTTGCTAGCATAGAGGATATATTTAATATTGTGAACAAATTGAAGTTTTCTATTTGGAATAGAAAATTATTAGTTTTCTACCATGGAAGCACATTTCAAGCTTCCATGTTTGACAATTACCGGAGAAGAAGAAGGGGAAAATGTATTTTTCACTATTCCATTGAAAGAAATACACTGTACATTCCTTATATACTGTATCACCAACTTAACTAACTAATACTAATTAATTAACTCTAATTAGTCTATTGTGACAACTAAACCACAGCTGTCACGTGACACCTTCAACACTCCCCCTCAAGCTGTGTAATGGAAACAGGTTGAACATTCCCGGCTTGGATAGCAAAAAATCATGTTGTGCCTTTCCCAGTCCTTTAGTTAGAATATCTGCCAGCTGCAGGTTTGTGGGCACATGTTCAGTACAAACCATGCCTTCTTGAATCCTTTCCCTAATGAAATGGTAGTCGATCTCTATGTATTTCGTTCGCTCATGGTATATTGGATTCGCATCAATTTGGAGTGCTGCCTTACTGTCACAAAACAACTTTACTAATAGTTTCAACTTCATTCCCAGCTCTTCATAAAGTCCAGTAAGCCATACCACTTCTGCAATGGCATTTGCCATACTCCTATATTCAGCCTCAGTAGAACTTCGAGATATTGTATTCCGTTTCTTCGATTTCCGGGAGATTAAAGAGTTCCCTATCTTGACTACAAAACCGCCCACTGGCCTCCTTGTCATAGGACAAGTTGCCCAGTCTGCATCACAATAGACTGTAAGCTCTGATGAAGGTTTGGACTTCAATAGTATCCCCAATCCAGGTGCATTCTTCAGATATCTCACCACCCCCAGGGCCCCTTCCATATGTGACTTCTTTGGCTTGTGCATGAATTGACTCAAGTTCTGCACTGTGTAGCTAATATCTGGCCGAGTCATAGTCAGATAAAGTAGTTTTCCTACTAGCCTTTGATATCCAATAGGATCAATTAACAACTCGTCAATAGCATCTGTTGTTTCACAACCTTGATCATACTCAATGCTGGTAAGCCAATAGCATCTGTTGTTTCACAACCTTGATCATACTCAATGCTGGTAAACCTTTGATTGGCTTCCATTGGAGTGACACTTGGATTAGAGCCACTCAACCCAAGATCAGCAATGAGATCCAGTGTGAACTTTCTTTGACAGACTAGAATTCCATCTTGACTTCTAGCAATTTCAAGACTAAGGAAGTATCTCATCTCCCCCAAGTCCTTGATCTTGAAATGAAGATGAAGCAAGAGCTTGGCCTCTTGAATAAGAGAAACAGAAGAACCAGTAATGAGGAGGTCATCCACATATACTAGAATAACAACCAGATTAGAGCCTGACCTTTTAATGAAAAGGGAATAATCATAATGGCTCTAGATGAAACCTGAAGAGAGAAGGGCTTCACAAAGCTTCATATTCCAATGTCGAGAGGCCTGCTTTAAGCCATACAAAGATTTCTGGAGTTTGCAAACCTTGCTGCACTCCCCTTGTCCCAAAAGACCAGGAGGGGGACCATGTAAACATCTTCTACATGATCACCTTGGAGGAATGCATTAAAGACATCCATTTGATGTAATTTCCACCCAAACATAGCAACTAAGGACAAGACAGACCTCACTATAACCATCTTGACGACAGGGGAAAAGGTCTCCTGGTAATCCAAGCCCTCCTGCTGTGTATAGCCTTTGGCTACTAGACGAGCTTTATACCTTTCCACCTCTCCTTTGGCATTATACTTGACTTTGTACACCCATTTGCATCAAATTGGCTTCTTGTCAGTAGGGAGATCAACCAGCAACCATGTATTGTTCTCCTATAAGGCCTGCAATTCTAGTTTCATAGCTTCAACCCATTTAGGGTCGAGTAAAGCCTTTTCATAATTGTCAGGTTCTCTGATAGTGGACATGTTGCAAAAAATTGCATGATAAGGACTGGAGATGGAGGCATAAGACATATAGACTGATAATGGATAGAGTGATTCCATTGTTGCTGCATGAGAAGTAGGCTTAGACACTGGGTGTATGTAATCATTGAGCCAGCCTGGAGGCTTAGAGGTTCTGCAGGATTTTCTAGTGGCAGTAGGTGAACTAGAACAGTTAAGATCTGAAACATCCCTAAGGCTTGAGTCTGGTAGTAAGATCTCATCAGACATGGCATTAGGGAGTGAGTGAGTGGCATCATCAGCAGTGGCAATTGCTGTTGGAGTATCTGAAGGTCCAGTTGAATGATGAACAGGATCAGAGGAAGACTCCAAGGGATATGTGGTATTATCTGCTGCATGCTCAAAAGGATCAACAGAAAGAGCTAAATCATCAGTGATAACTGAAGGCTACAGCTGGTAGTGAAAGGACTTAAATGGAAAAACATCTTCCCTAAAAGACACATCTCTACTCACTAGGAAAGATTTTGTAGCAAGGTCATATAACCTGTATCCCTTTTGGGTACTAGAGTATCCCATGTGCACTGTTGGAATGGCTCTACTGGCAAATTTGTCACTCTTGGTAGTAACATTGGTTGCATAGCACAAGCACCCTAGAACTCTCAAATGCTGCAAGTTTGGGACCTTGCCATAGAAGATCTCAAATGGGGACTTTCCCATCAAGGCAGTTGAGGGGAGTCTATTGATTAAGTAGGCTGCATTCTGAACACAAATTCCCAAAAACTTCAAGGGAATATATGCCTAAAATCTGATGGCCCTTGCTACTTCAAGGAGTTTTCTATGCTTTCTCTCGACCACTCCATTCTGTTAAGGAGTGTGAGTACAAGAACTCTGATGCTCAATCCCTGCATCACTAAATAAATTCCTGCAGTGTGAATTAAAATTTTTTGTACCATTATCACTCCTAAAGACTTTGATAAAACCGTTGAATTCATTTTTTATCAACTGCATAAGTCCCTTATTACAACTGAAACATCACTCTTCAGTCTTAACAAGAAAATCCAAACCATCCTGCTACAGTCATCAACAAGTGTAAGAAAAAATCTGTGCCCATCATGAGTTGGTATCTTATAAGGACCCCAGACATCTCCATGTATTAGTTCAAAAATTTTATTAGCTCTACTAGTACTTTGAGTAAATAGTAACCTAGTTTGTTTAGCTAGTGGACAAATTTGACAAGTTTTGTCTGTAGCTGTGTCAACACCCTTACAAATATCCATTTGTTGCAACACTCTATGAGGGACATGCCCTAATCTTCTATGCCATAGGCCTGCTGATGGAGTCAATCTAGAAGTCAGTGAATGAGGTGCTTTATTGTGTAATGTGCTTCTCCAGTAGTATAGGTCATTTTGTATTCTACCAGTACCCTTCACTTCCCAGTGTGAAGGTCCTGCATCAGGAAGAAGTCATGATAGAATGACAGGAAACATTGTAGCTCTCTGGTTAGCTTTGCCACTGATAACAAGTTAAATTTGAACTCAGGCACACACAACACATCACTAATCTCCCTTTCAGCTAATCTACATTTACCAACATGACTAATAGGTAATTGTTTCCCATTTGGCAGGTGCACCGAGGCACCTTGTTTAGGATAATCATGAAGATCATACAATACATCAGGAGTTGACACCATATGATCTGTTGCCCCTGTGTCCACTATCCATTTATAATTTGCCAGGAAGGAGCAAATTTTACCTACTATGTTAGCTGATACTTCTGGCACATTCTCTTTGTTGAGTAATTGTAGGATCTGCTTGTATTGCTCAGGGGTAAAAGTGATAGCTACATTCCCTCCAGATCCTTGTAGTTGAGTCCCTTGTATCTGCATATGACTATTGCTTCCACTTGATGTTCCTGCAATAGAAGTTCCAAAACCAGTACCAGCCATACCTGCTTGTCCTGTATCATAATTCCCTCTAGCTTTAGAGGAATCTCCATGGTATGCAACATTTGCTCTTTGATATTGATGGCCACCTGTGTTCCCTACTACTGGTTTCCTTTTTCCTTTGAAATCAACTGGATAACCAATAAGCTGATAACATTTTTCTTTCATATGTCCCTTCATTTTGCAAAAGTCACAAAATGCATTGAAGTTCCTTTTGTTCTTATGCACCAAGATTCCTCTAGACGTTGGACTCCACAAAGCAGTAATGTCATTCCCCTCAGCTACTGAATTAAGTCTTGCATGTGATGTGTTCCTTTGGCTTTCATCTTCAACAATCAATGCATATGCTTGATTCAAGGTAGGTTCCACTGATTTTATCAAGATCTGTCTCCTAGCTTGAGCATAGGAGTCGTTCAGTCCACTCAAAAATTGCAACAATCTCTGTCGCTGTAGGTGATCTGTGTACTCCTCCGAATTTGTCGAAGGTACCATCGCATCATACTCAGCCCAGAGTTCCTTCAATTTCATAAAATACATGGACACTAAATCTGTGCCTTGAGAAATCGTGGCTATCTCTCTATGTATCTGAAATATCCTCATCTTATTCACCTTGTCAAATTTCTCCTTAAGATCTTCCCAAACTAAGTGAGCATTTGATGCATAAACGATTCCACTAAGCAAATCCGGCGATACTGTGTTCATTATCCATGAAAGCACAATTGCATTACATGTTTCCCAGTCTTCATGCAATTCAGGCCTAAATTGATCCTTGTTGCATATACCAGTTACAAAACCTAACTTACGTTTTGCTTGAAGTGCGATTTTCATCGATCTCCGCCATATCCCGTAGTTCTCAGATCCGGTGAGCTGAATCGAAACTAGTACGGAGCTTGGAGTATCTAAAGGATGCACATACAGGGGATGTGTGTGGTCTATTTTTTCTGTCGCCATTATTGATTCAACATTTCTGTGAGAAGGTGAGGTAGGAGAAGAAGGAGACGAAGAAGATGAACCTTCGTTCATACGAAATCTAGAATAAGATCAGTAGATCGTGGTAGACGTTGCAAGCTCTGATACCATGTTAGTTTTCTATCATGGAAGCACATTTCAAGCTTCCATGTTTGACAATTACTGGAGAAGAAGAAGGGGAAAATGTATTTTTCACTATTTCATTGAAAGAAATACACTGTACATTCTTTATATACTGTATCACCAACTTAACTAACTAATACTAATTAATTAACTCTAATTAGTCTATTGTGACAACTAAGCCACAGCTGTCACGTGACACCTTCAACAAAAATAAATTATTTTTCTTGGTTAAAATATATATGAGATATATATAATATAAATTAATATTGATTTATATAAAGGTTATATTTATAATATCAATTAATTTACCAATTTGGAATTGGAAAGGTAAAGTCCATAAAAGGACGTATAAATTGAATCCAATATTCAGTTAGATTGAACATAATCCAACTTTGAGTTGAGGAATGGTTCGGCAGTCACGTTTTAATTAAGACGTGATCTCCAATTTTCCATACAATTTCGATTGAAGTTTATTTTGGAATAAACTTTTACCCTAAGTAAATCATTAACTCAACCAAATAGGAATATGGTTTATAAGTGATGCTATATAAAGGGTGATGGAGAAAATTTGTCAATATAAATTCTTGAGAAGAAAAACCACTTTGTGAAAGTGAGAACACAATACAAAGCCAAAAGAGAAAATACATTGCAAGAAAAGTGTTTCTTGTTCTTCTACCTTTGAGTTGAGATTTTTGAGAAAAATTTCAACACAATATTCTGTTCAATTTGTTCGCGGGTTTCATTGATTAAAGAGTTGATAGCAAGGGTCGGTCTCGGTGTGGATACGCATAGAGTCTTCGCACTATCGAAATTTTTTTGAAACGAGACTCTCTTCACCAGGTACGTGTTAGATCCGATCTTTGACATGTAAATAAATTTTAAACACAGAAAAAATCTGCCTAGGATTGTTATTGTCTTCCGCTGCGTGTTACGAACACCTATACGCAATCTTTCAGTGGTATCAGAGCCGTGGTTTATTGTGTCTAAAATTTATTTACGAAATATTTTAGTATTATATTTGAAGAGATCAAACCATAATACATGTGTCTTGTGCAATAGTCAGATCGTTTGAATGTTGATATTATTTTATTGTGGATAAAATATGCATTCATATAACTATTGAGATAGTTCATAATTTGAATTTGATATGGAAATCTACAATAGGTTACATGATTCTATTGTTATTTTTAATTGTTATTAGTTCATGAGATGTTAATTAATAATAATATTCTAGCATGAATTCTTTTTATGTGGTATATAAGATAAACATGTTAGAGGATGTTGAATTTCGTTTCTATGTCATGGGCTTGTTCATTACATAATTTTAAATTATTTATTACATGTGATGTAAATTAATTTAGGACTAAGCATGTAGACAACTTGAACTAAATTCACATGCTAGAAAAAGATTTGATCTTTATGTTATTAAAAATTATTTTAGTAATAATTCCCTCTTACTAAAATTTGAGTTCTTAAATAATAAAATATAAGATATTTTATTATAGAGCTATCCATGAAGGTAAATAATTTTACTTATTTCTTGTTTATAAGGAGTGGCCTGACTACCAGGAGACTTATAGTTCGAGAATATGTTAAAATTATTTATTGCATTAGATGTATGGATTGAAAGAATTATTCAATTTTACACTAGACGCCTGGACTACCCGGGGGAGTATAAGATTTAATAAGTTCTTTGCTATCATGATGGTTGAACTCAACTATGCCAATAGGATCGACCTGACTACCAGGGGACTATTTGACATTGAGCTATTTAAGGAAATTGTATGGGGATACAATTGGTAAGAGTACCTACCTTTAAAATATATGTGAGAAACGACTTGACTTCCAAGGGGCTCATACATATTGTTAAAGGATTCCTTTACTCCACTAAAAGAAATAAAGATTTCGTAAACTATAATGAGGGTAAATAGTTTAAAATAATTAGTGAAAATATCATTTAGATAAAAGTCCATGTCTTTATGATATATGCAAATATGTTCTTATATTATTGCCTTTTCTTTTCTATATTTTAGATTTCTCAATATGTCTGTTATATCACTGCGTGAAATACTTGAGACCAACAAGTTGGTAGGACCAAACTTTGATGACTGGTATAGAAATTTGAGAATTGTTCTCATGCATGAAAAGCTTATTGATGTGATCGATAAGCCTGCAAAGATAATCCCACCAGAGAATGATGTTCAAGGCACCAAGGTTTATCAGAAATACTTGGAAGAATGCCTTGCTATTAAGTACATCATTCTCGCTTCTATGAGTTCTGAACTCCAGAGGAAACATCAGAATATGGATCCAACTGCAATCATTGAATATCTTAAGAAGATGGTTGATACACAGTTGGACATTGAAAACTCTCCAGTTGGACCCCTTGTCAATCATATGTGAAGACCCGTCCCGTCTTCACGTGAGTTACCGCCCTGTTTCCCCTTATTTTGTTGTTTCATGTTTCAATATCGATATTAGAGTTGATCGGATAGAGTTGGGTTGGTTTTGGATGAAAATGAGGCAAATAGACTCTTAGAAGAAAGCTTGTTTTAGAAAAGTCAGCCGGAAATTAACTATGTGGTTAGAGGGCTCAGATGTGAATTCCGGTGGTTCGGTTAGCTTCGGGGGATGATTTGTGACTTAGGAGTGTGATCGGAATTGAATTTGGAGGTCCGGTGTAGAAATAGGCTTGAATTGGCGAAGTTGAAAATTTGGCAAATTTCGGTTGGTAGGTGAGATTTTGATCCTAGGGTTGGAATGGAATTCCGAGAGTTGCAGTAGCTTCGTTAGGTGATTTTGGATGTGTCTGCAAATTTTTAGGTCATTCGGACGTCGTTTGGTCGGATTTTTGATCGAATATGCGTTTCGGAAATTTTAATTAACTTAGGCTTGAATCCGTGGTGAATTGATGATTCTTGTGTTGTTGGACTTGTTTTTATGATTGGAATAAGTTCGTATGGTGTTTTAGAGTAGGTTGGTACTTTTGGTTGAGGTCCCGGGGGCCTCGGGGAGATTTCAGGTGCTCAAACGGACCCTTTTTGGTTTGTAAAGAGATCAGATTTTCTGCTGTTGGTGTTGCAGACATTTGTGCATCGCGTTCGCGTGGTGAGGGACATGAACGCGTAGGGCTTTTGAGGGAGCCTGGTATTTTTGCCTTCGCGTTCGCGAAGGAGAAGCTGCGATCGCGTAGTTATGGAGCCTTGTGCTTTGCGTTCGCAGTAGGTGAGACGTGTTCGCGTAGAAGGATTGGGATGTCAGTGAAAATTGTTATACGCGTTCGCGTGTCTAGAAATGCGTTCGCATAGGGAGAGTCATGAAGTATTGCGTTCGCGTGGGTGTGTGTCGCGTTCGTGTAGAGCATTTTGTGATATTTAAATTTTTGGCCTTCGCGTTCGCGTGACTAGGGTCGCGGCGCGATGAAGAAATGGACTGGGCGGACAGAAGGGTTTAATAACATTTCCTCCGCGAGCTAAAGTCATTTTTCACCATTGTTGAGCATATTTGGAAGCTTTTGACGAGCGATTAAGAGGGTTTCGACTAGGATTCAATTAGAGGTAAGATTTATGAGTTAAATACGTGATTTTATTGAAGATTCATCATTGAAATCTCTGAAAATTGGAGAAGTTAGGGCTTGGTTTTTGGTAATGTAAAATTGGAATTTGAAGGGGCAATTGAACTCCGATTTTGATAAATTTTATATGTAAGGACTCGTGGCGAGACGAGGATTCCGAAAATGTGAATTTCGTAATTTTTCGAGAACTGGGCTCGGGGCTCGGGTTTTGCCAACTTCGTGTTTTTGGGTGTTTTTCGAGTTCTTTTTTTTACGTATCCCTTATGGTTTTGATCAGATTATACACGCGAAGAGGTAGATACGAGAGGGAAAGTCTTGGCGGGCTAGGTTATCGGCCGGCTAGAGGTGAGTAATACTTGTAAATGATATTTTGAGGGTTTAAAACCCCGAATTTGCACATCTTAGTGCTGTATTGAGGTGACTTGCACGCTGGACCTGAGCGTGGGGTAGAGCACCGTTGGGGATCGTGACTTGATCCATCCCGATTGTTGATATTTACCGCGTATTTGCAAATGATTTGTTGTTATCATTATGACTTGGGCTCATTGCCATACTTGGGG
>MU693066.1:0-10116 GCA_026770625.1 Nicotiana glauca
TCGGTGACTTGGGACACCATCATTTTCCCAAGTGGCGACTCTGAATTTTAATAAATAAATTCCGTTCCGACTGTCCTTTAACTAGAAAAACTCCTTCCCTTTTTATTATTATATCCCTTCCCGCGGTGTAATATTAATAAGCGGTACAATAATAGTAAAAAGAAAAAGAAAAAGGAGGTGTGACACCACTCGCCACATTTTACACTGACAAATTTTTCTTTGATTTAAGGCAGGGAAAGGAAATGTTATTGATGGCGGAGAGACGTGTCCACAAAGAAGATTATCAAACTGGGGCAGAAAATTTTCTTTCATTGCAAAAATTTTCTTGAAATCAAATACCCATTTGGGGAAGATGGCAGATAACACAAGTTTTGAAGGAAATGGAATCCCCAACAGTTTACTGAAGAAGGCAATACAAGTTTCAGGGAAATGAAACACCAGCTTGGGGGAAGCAGTTGTTAATGAAATTAGGAGCCCGCCTGCAGAATATAGGTGTTACTTTTTAAGTTGTTGAAGTCAGGAGCCCACCTGTAGAATGGAGGTTGTTATATTTTAAGTTGAAGAAGTCAGGAGTCCGCCTGTACAATGGAGGTGTTAGCTTAAAATTGTTAATGAAGTCAGGAGCCCGCCTGCAGAATGGAGGTTGTTACTTCTCAAGTTTGAAGGTTGAAGTCGGGAGCCCGCCCGTAGAACAGAGGTGTTACTTTTTAAGTTGTTGAAGTCAGGAGCCCGCCTGTAGAATGGAGGTTGTTATATTTTAAGTTGAAGAACTTAGGAGCCCGCCTGTAGAATGGAGGTGTTAGTTTAAAATTGTTAATGAAGTCAGGAGCCCGCCTGCAGAATGGAGGTTGTTACTTTTCAAGTATGAAGGTTGAAGTCAGGAGCCCGCCTGTAGAATGGAGGTTGTTATATTTTAAGTTGATGAAGTCAGGAGACCGCCTGTAGAATGGAGGTGTTAGTTTAAAATTGTTAATGAAGTTAGGAGCCCGCCTGCAGAATGGAGGTTGTTACTTTTCAAGAATGAAGGTTGAAGTCAGGAGCCCGCCTGTAGAATGGAGGTTGTTATATTTTAAGTTGAAGAAGTCAGGAGCCCGCCTATAGAATGGAGGTGTTAGTTTAAAATTGTTAATGAAGTCAGGAGCTCGCCTGTAGAATGGAGGTTGTTACTTTTCAAGTATGAAGGTTGAAGTCAGGAGCCCGCCTGTAGAATGGAGGTTGTTATATTTTTAGTTGAAGAAGTCAGGAGCCCGCCTGTAGAATGGAGGTGTTAGTTTAAAATTGTTAATGTAGTCAGGAGCCCGCCTGTAGAATGGAGGTTGTTACTTTTCAAGTTTGAAGATTAAAGTCGGGAGCCCGCCCGTAGAACGGAGGTGTTACTTTTTAAGTTATTGAAGTTAGGAGCCCGCCTGTAGAATGGAGATTGTTATATTTAAATTTTAAGAAGTCAGGAGCCTGCCTGTAGAATAGAGGTATTAGTTTAAAATTGTTAATGAAGTCAGGAGCCCCCCAGCAGAATGAAGGTTGTTACTTTTCAAGTTTGAAGGTTGAAGTCGGGAGCCCGCCCGTAGAACGGAGGTGTTACTTTTTAAGTTGTTGAAGTCGGGAGCCCGCCCGTATAACGGAGGTGTTGATTTTCAATTTGCTGAAGTCGGGAGCCCGCCCGTAGAATGGAGGTGTTACTTTTTAAGTTGTTGAAGTCGGGAGCCCGCCCGTAGAACGGAGGTGTTACTTTTTAAGTTGTTGAAGTCGGGAGCCCGCCCGTAGAACGGAGGTGTTGATTTTCAATTTGCTGAAGTCGGGAGCTCGCCCGTAGAACGGAGGTGTTGATTTTCAATTTGCTGAAGTCGGGAGCCCGCCCGTAGAACGAAGGTGTTAATTTTAAGTTGTTGAAGTCAGGAGCCCGCCCGTAGAACGGAGGTGTTGATTTTTAAGTTGCTGCATTCGGGAGCCCGCCCGTAGAACGGAGGTGTTACTTTTCAAGTTTGAAGGTCGAAGTTAGGAGCCCGCCCGTATAACAGAGGAATGCATTTCAAGTTGAAGTCAGTAAAGCGGAGGAATACAGCAAGATCCCCAGCATAAGTTCAAGTTCGGCAGTCCAGAAAGGCCGACAATGTCAAGACAGAAATAAAGAAACATCAGAGGAAGCAAGCCAACAGGAAAACAAGGCGACAAGAACGAGCCTCAAAATTTAGATGAGGTTTTGTAATTCATAGACTAGTTTAGTCTAACTTCTTATTTTTTGTTTTAGCCTGGTGTAATAAGGAGGTCAGTAAGCAGTGGTAGCAACAGCAACGAGAGTAACAGCAAGATCGCAGCTTCATGGTAGTCCCAGCTACCAAAACTTCCCGAACTACATTGACCTTATTCCCTTTTAGCCAGGGATATGTAGGAGACCTTTTGAAGCAAATGTTCGGTCAAATCTTTTAAAAAATGCTTCACACGGAGTACTCAAACGGGCAAAAATCCGCTAGCTCACTTTATCTTTGCACGAAAACTCTTCGTGTTTTTGGACAAAGAGGGGCAGCTGTAAGCACGTGATTTTTGCCCTATATGAGAATTACTCCCAAAAGATTCAAAATAAAATAGTTTTGGGTTGTGTATGAGTTTTGCAGATTTTGTGTTATTTTCCTTTTATTGTTCGTATTTATCTGTACATGTTTATTTGTTAAATTAATGAAAATACATAAATATGTCGCATTTACATTTAGGACAATTAAGAGTAATTAAGTTTATTTGGCGATGAATGAAAATCACAAAAAAATGTACTTTGCATTCTTAGCATTTAAGGTCTAGTTGTGCGATTCTATTTAAATTGATACTTAATGATGTGTGATAATTATTACTTAGAGTTAATTAAGTATTTTAAAGATAATTTTGGTTTTATAATTTATTTTAGGATTTTAGTTTTAAAATTAGGAGATAAAAGGAAAAAGGAAAAGAAATAATTTAAAAATAAAGAGAAAACTCGGATCAGGCCCAAAACAGCCCAGTCCTCTCCCCAGTCCAGTCCGTCTGAGACCAAGCCCAAAACGACATCGTCTAGGCATGAAGAATCTGAACCGCCGATCTCCTAAGATCGAACGGTCCAGTCCATCCCCAGCTTCGACGAAGCCTATTGATCCAGACCATTCATTTCATTTGATCTGACGGTCGCAAATCGCTCCCATGCCCCGACCCATTCACGCCCAAAGACCGATCCAGTCCCGAGGTAAACGAAGCGATGTCGTTTCCATTAGTGAATGGATCCAAGCCGTTGATCTCAGCAGATCGAACGGCCTGGATTCATTCCACCCGTTCGTATATAAGCAACCAAACACACCCCACGCCCCCCTAAACCAAACCCCCTCACCCCATCGTCTCTCTCTGAAGTTCAGAGACGAACCAGCCCAAACCCTAGCCGCCCCTATTTCCTTTCGCCTGAAACCGGGCGGCAACGACGCCGCCGGCGACCAAGTTAACAAGCTAAAGCCATTAGACCATCCTCCATCCAAATCCCTTACCCGTTTTGTTTGAATCAACCGGCATCGTCTCGAATCTTCATTTGAAGATTTGAGCAAAAACTGAAACCTACCCCAACCAAGCCCAAATTCACACCCTATCACCCTCTGACCTCCCTCGTACCCAAACCACCTTTGGTTCCGCTCGAATCATGCTAGAATTGTTCGAATCCCAAATCGAACCAAAGAACCCTAAGAGAATCCAAGCCTGGAATCAAGCCCATGTAGGAAGATTGAGGTCGTCATCGACCTTAGTCGTGTGTTCTCAAGTCGAGAACACTCGATTAAGGCCCATGTCGATTTCAAGTTCAAATCAAAGTTTCGAATAGAACGAATGGGAATTGGGACTAATTTCTAAGGTATTTTTTGTTTCGTTAATTTTTCTTTTGTTGTTTTATTGTTGTTTGGTTAATTTTATTTTATTTCTCTAAATTACCTCCTTTCCTCTTCTCTTTTTCTTCCCTTTGTTCCGATTTCTGTTGATTGTGTTAAAACCGTGTTCATCTATATTTGTAATCTGTAAGTTGTCTGATTTCTGGTTTGAATTAAGCTTATGATGAAAAGTCGTTTATAATTCGGATATAACTTCTGTTTGTATCAATTCCAGATTATTGCACATTAAATTCAATTCCAATTGTTGTATGAGAAATGTCTTTTGACAACGAAGTGGTAAAATTGCTAGGATCAGTAGTTATTGCCCTGTGATTTGTTCATCACAATGATTGGAAGTTGCTTAGTCAGTTGAATGTCTTGAATCTGTTTTCTGAACCTGTGTGGTGAATCTGTTAACCAGCCTAGGCTTAATCAATTTAGGATTAAACCAAACACATAAAGTAGTTTGCTGTGATTTTGAAATTATGATTGATTAAGAATTAGCTTTGATTTTGATTTAAATTCAGTTCAATCAGAATTTAGCCTTAGTCATTCAGTTGTTAGGGAATTGGTTATAGCTGATAGGTTTAATGCAAATGGGAAGGGGTATTCTCAGTAGTTCATATTAGGTTCAGGGGGTATTTTGGGAATAGAAAAGTTGCTGAATTGTTAAGTTAAGTGTTCTATCCACTAAGTTAATATAACATTAAAGCTAATGTATTGTTTAATAAAAGTGGGGAACAAGACATAATGGTATTGACAAGTTTTAAGGGTAAATAATTAAACAATAGGTTGCCCATACACATTTGAATTAAAAAACAGAACCAGACACATAGTAGTGGAGCTGTAAGAGAATATTATGGGTTGATCCATTCCTTAATAGGTTGGGTGCTCCTAAGAGCTGGTAGGGCCTGTTTTGGGTTATAAATAGAGGGGGAGGCAGTCAGTTTAAGGGGACTTCTTTTTGGAACATCTTAGAGACAATAAAACTGAAAATACAAAGGAGTTGAAGTTCTGAGTTGAAGTTGAAATCAACAGCCTTTTAAATAAAAAAAAAGGGTCAGAGATTGAGGGAAAACTGAAGAAATTTGTTCTATTTTACTGCTGAAAATCAGTGTTAGTATTGTCACTATTTCATTAAAAATCAGAGTGCTTTTGCTTTGGTCTGGTAGAGAATTTGGGATCTACTGGATCAGTCTCGTGGTTTATTTCAAGTTCAGTAGGGCCTATTTGTATGTTGATTGTCGCTGTTGGCTTCTACTGGTATCATATTATTCCTGGGTTTGGTATGTTATTGGTGTTGCTGTTATACTTGTTGTGTTGGGTTTTAAAGCTGTCTCACACCTGCTGCTGTTACATTGCTGCTGACTTCCTCCTTTTCTTCTTGTATTCCATTATCTAGGTACATGTTCTAAGGCCCTCAAGTCTACAGAGAATAAAGTGAAAAAATGTTGCATGAAGTAGAACTCTGAAATTTTGTTGTTTGATGTCAATGTGTAAAACTGCAGTCTATTTGATATTACATGTTGTATACCAGATAGGTTCTGAAAATGTATAAATGGGACTAATGAACTGTTGAACATAAGTTTACCCACTTATCCTGTCAAGCATGTGTCAGGAATGTAGAAATATATATGAGTTTTGGTTGAATAATAGTGGTAATAGTCCCATATTGAGCTAGTTAATAGTTTCTGTTGGTTGAATGTTTTCCGATTTCCTGAATCTTTCCAAATGTTTCAAGCTGGAACCATAGGTTAACCATGTTCATATGCCTTGAAATAATTGCTAGCAGTTGTGTAACTCCTAATGTTTTAAAACAGTACAAGTGGTTAGTATTCAACATGCATAAGTAATAAACTGTGAGGCCATCTAGGTTCGATTTAGGAATCAATAGCATAGTTTATAGTCAGAATTAAAATCAGAGAGGTATAATCCTAAGCGTTGAGAGTTGGTTTAATGGTGTTAATTCGAATTGTTAATTAAGTTTCCATTACTGGTGTCAAAATCCAAACCATGCCTTCAGTCTAATTTGCAGTAGTAATAATATTTGGGAAATCCTTAATGTCAACTAATGACGACCTTTTTTTTGCTTAGAGACAAATGTATAGAAAATCATAGTTGCTTTAGGTTTTCCCTTTAAATAATAAACGAGATGAGCCTCGCCAAATACAACACATAATTTACGGGGCCCTCATAAATATATATATTAAAAATGATTAGACTTCGGGATGGGCCGTTTAGTGAATGACACGGCCTTCCCCAAAACAAGAGCGCGCTAGACCCTTTAGGTGCGTATTTTAATAATTTTTAGCGTCTTAAACTCAGGTGCACATTTATGTGACCCAAATTCAAATCTCAACGGAGTCGAAATATGTCAATAACCACGAGTACATGGTTCGAGATATATTTTCATGATGTTGTAATTCTTATAAAAATAATAATAATCAAAAGCGGTTAAAAGGTAAAAATTGCACACAGGTTTGAACATGTACTAAAATCAGATAATTAAGCCGGATATAATAATTAAGCGACCGTGCTAGAACCGTGGAACTCGGGAATGCTTAACACCTTCTCCCGGGTTAACAGAATTCCTTATCCGAATTTCTGATTCATATACTGTAATATGGAATCAATTTTTCCTCGATTCGGGATTCAAACCGGTGACTTGGGACACCATAAATCTCTCAAGTGGCGATTCCAACTCTTAATAATAAATCCCATTTCGATTGTCCTTTAATTGGAAAAAGTCCCTATACTACACCCTTCGCGGGGTGCGGTAGCACAAAAAGGAGGTGTGACACAGATGATATTTTATCGCGTATTAGCTATGACTTATTATTTTACACTATGATTTGGGCTTATTGCCATATTTGGGGCTTATTGCCGACTGTTTGAACTCTTTATACCGACTGTTTGAACTCTTTATGAACTATCATTACTATTTTCCCTCACTATTTGAAATATTATTTGAACTCAGTCCATGTGATTTACACTGCTTTATGAACTCAGCTACATTTACTCAAACTTGGAGTTTTAACTGATATTTGAACTATTGTTTGAGTTGAGTATTATTGTTTTACAGATGCCCGAGTGGCTTTTGACTATTTTTTGGACTGATTGAGGCCGAGGGCCTTATGTGAGGGCATGATGAGTGACGTGAGGAGGCTTTCAGGCCTCGAGTATATTGTGAGCAGGCTTTCAGGACTTGTAATGATATTGTGAGCAGGCTTTCAGGCCTTGTTGATAACGCTTGGGCTGTAGGAGCCCCTCCGGAGTTTGCACACCCACAGTGAGCGCAGGTACCCTAAACTTTAGACAGTGGTAACAATGAAACTGTTATACGCGTTTTGGTCAGGTAACAATGGCTGACCAGTCAGGTAACAATGACTGACCAGTGGTAACAATGGCACTGTAACGCGCGTTTTGGTCAGGTAACAATGGCTGACCGGTCAGGTAACAATGACTGACCAGGAAAGTGTTATGAGCATTTCTTACTGGTTGAGCATAACTAATTTAATTGTTTTCAAAGAGAATTTCTTGTTATACTTCACTGGTTTTACTGTTTTATCTGGTTTTACTGCTTGAGATAGCATTACTTGTGCCTTTGTGGGATTTTATATTCTCAGTCGTTATTTATTGTTATTACTCACTGAGTCGGAGTACTCACTTTACTCCTTGCACCTTGTGTGCAGATTCAGGTGCATCACATTCTGAGGGAGGACCTGTTTAGCTGTGTAGCACTTCTTCAGGAGCATCGAGGTAGCTGCATGGCGATCGCAACCCTGATTCTTCCCTCTTATCCTTATCTTTTACTATCTGTTTCTTAGACAGTATTGTTATAGGATGACACTCTGTATTAGAGGCTCATGGTCGTGACACCGGATCCTGTTTTGGCTTATGTTTTCCGTATTATGTTGGACTTCAGTACACTTTCTCCGTATTTGTAGCTTTTTAGTATCATAAATTGGTAATTTAATAGCCGTTCTTGAATCACCAAAAGTTGGGGTATTTGTTAAATGGTCGGGCTTAACAAGGTGTTGGG
The DNA here is from genome assembly GCA_026770625.1 of Nicotiana glauca. Lineage (NCBI taxonomy): Eukaryota > Viridiplantae > Streptophyta > Magnoliopsida > Solanales > Solanaceae > Nicotiana > Nicotiana glauca. Next base: position 7,912 of record MU693066.1, read on the forward strand.
CGCCATCACGATCAGAATTTGGGTCGTGATAAATACTATTAGTATGAAGGGTAATATACAAACTATAAACATATTTGGTAATATAGTTTCCTATATGGTATATGAACGTAAATTTCCCAATAGAAAACATCCCTAACTACAAGCGTGGGTTAGATGAATGGCGTGTGTAGGATGTTTTCCGTTGAACACTTGTATAAATTCCTTTACAAATATGCATAAGTATCAAGTATAGCCCAAGAAAAATCCAACTCAATGAAGTACCCATTTTGGGTCATCAGAGGCCCACATAAATTTGTTCACTAAATGAGTTGTGCAACATTTTCAACTTTAGAAGATTAATAAAGGATGTTTTCTGTTGGAAAGAGGTAAGTATTTATTGAAATGTTTTTATTTGGGATTGTTTCTCTTTCTCTTGTTCAACCTATTGTTCCTGTATAAACGAGAGAAAATAAAGACCACTTGTTTCATTTCCACTATATATCTAGTTTCAAAATATTTCACTCTTAAAATTTATTCCTTGATTCACCCAAAGAGGTGAATAGGGTCCGATATTGATATCTAAAAGTAGGTCCGAAATCCTAAATAAAATATAAGGACGTATAAATCAATATGTAAATATAGTATTTCTTTAGATTGCCTCGAATGGATTCTTCTTTTATTGAGAATGCACATAATCTTATTTCATCTTAATTTAATTAGGAAAGAACTTATAATCATGGGATTGACTCGATATCTAATTATAAGTTCATAACCCTTGTCAACCGAATTTATTTTTACTACTAATTCTTTACTTTTTGAGTAAAAGGGATCTTGAAATAAGACAACCCTTTTAAAAAAATCAATAAATTATGAGAGAGTGGTTGAAAAATAAAAATATGCTTAAACTCCAGAAAAATGTGTTAGAAGTTCAATTTTTATAGATTAAAACTTCAGGACTGTAATTATCTAGCCGATGGTTTTATATATTTGAGCCTCGTTTCTCTATTTAATACTTTGCATATGCTTATTTGTTATTTCGTGACTTGCGGGAATATTTAGCTTGATTTCGGAAAGATTTAGGAATGGATCGGAATAGTTAGTTTTTTTGTTGGAAGCTTAAGTTTAAGTTGTACGAGTTGATCAAGATTTGACTTTTATATAAATGACTTTGTATTGGAGTTTTGATAGTTCCAGATGGTAATTTTAGACTGGGAATATGCCCGAAATGAGTTCTGGAACTGTCACGATGAATTTGAGGCTAATTGCCAAAAGTTGATAATTTGAAGTTCTGAAAAATTGATAAGTTTGACTCATACTTGACTTGGTAATTATCGAGGTATGTTTGGTATTACAAGCCTTTGGATAAGTTCATAAGGTAATTTATGACTTGTGTGTAAATTTTGGAGTCATTCCGAGTTGTTTAGACATGGTTCAGTGTAAGTTTGAAAGATTAGAAATATGGATAGTTCATTAACTTTGAATTTTGGTGGGATTTATTTTTTTTATAGTACTTTGTGTGATTTGAGTCCTCTGTTTGGTCTGTGTAATATTCTGAGAGTTGTTATTATGCTCAGGCAGGGTCTCGAGGGGATCGGGTGGGTTTTAGACCACCCGAAAGGAGATTGGAGTTGGCTGACAACTGTTGGTAAAACAGCCGATGTTGCGCATTTGCATTGCTGCAGGAGCAAGGAAGGAAGTGCGAAAGTGAGGTTGTCCTGGGCTTGGGAATTCGCAGATGCAAAAGTTTGAGCACAGATGCATGTGTGTAGATGTTCACTGAGGGTGCAGGAGCAGAACCGAAGAAGCAATGTTTAGTCACAAAAGTGAAGGGCCGGCTACTTAAGTGGATCTCAACGAGGATGCAATCGTGGAAGCAACGTTGCAGAAGCGACCAAAATGTCTGTAGATGAGGAATTCACTGCCAGGATATTTTAACATTGGAAGCTCTGATTGGAATGATTTTTCGGCCATTTTCAGCCAGGCAGATCGGATAAGTTCTCTTAGCTCGGATTTCATTATTATCCAAGATTCTCTTGCTAGGATTTCTCTCCTCTCATGCCTTCTCTCGAACGGTAACTTCCTCCTCCTCCTCCAGCAGCCCCCATCTCCCCAAACCCCCCCTCGGGCGACCCCACCCCCTTCGCCACCCCTCCGGCGACCCCTTCTCCGGCGACCTCCCCCAGTAAGTCTCTCTCCTCTCTATCTCCTTTCTCCTTTCTCTTCACT
>MU693066.1:13124-172646 GCA_026770625.1 Nicotiana glauca
CATTTTATTTATGGTTCTTATGTTTAGATAACTATTTACGTGATTTTTGCTAGAGTTACTAATGCTCTTTTATTTTTGTTGTTGTTCCCCCTTTCCTTCCCTGCGCCGAGGGTCGATGGAAACAGCCTCTCTGCCCTTTCGGGTGGGGGTAAGTCCTGTCTACATATTACCCTCCCCAGATCCCACCTTGTGGGACTATACTGGGTAGTTGTTGTTGTTGTTGTATTCTATATTTTATTTTAGCATTTGATTGGTGAATCTAAGGAAGGAAATTGAGATTTTTGTAAGAATTTTTTAAAAGTGAATAAATGCACTCTATTTGCATCATCTAGTAGATTAAAAAGTGTTTTTGAAAGTGGAAAGAATCATAGGGATCAAAGGGTAGAATTTCCCAATCATATACCTAGGCCGTCTTATCTTTTATGCTAGGAGAAAATGGAGTATTATCAAGGCAATATCACTACAGTGTTGGACAAGTTGCAAATATGGATAAGGAAGTTGTTATCTATTCGAGAAAAAGCAGTTCTGATGGCTAATGTACTGTAGAGCATACCCATGCATTTGCCGTCAGCAGTTAACCCTTCAAAATATGTTATAAATAAATTGTATAAAAATTTTACGCAGTTTTTTTGGAGCAGTTTAGTTAGGGGGAATAACAGACAGTGGGCATCGTGGAATACATTGTGCATGCCATTTAAAGAAGGGGGGATTGGCTTCAAATCACTACATGATGTTTCAATGGCCTTGTTATCTAAGTTATGGTAGAATTATAGAACAAAACCAAGTCTATGGAGTTCATTTATGAGCCAGAAATACTACAAAAAATTGAATTCAATCATTGTACCATGGAGGAAAGGATTGCATGTATGAAGGAAAATGCTAGAATGCAGGGAGCTGATAGAACATCAAATAGGTTACCATCCTAAAATGGGATCTTCCTTATTTTGGTTTGACAACTAGACAGGACCAGGGGCTCTTTACTTCAATGTTCCTCGGGATTTTGGAGTGGATGATTCAGTGCACAATGTGTTAGATGTGGTTGAGGAAAGGGCATGGAATGTGGATAGATTACTGGAGATTTTACCTGAAGAGTATACAATGCACATTGTGGAAAGGATTAAACCAGCACAGATGCAAAATGAGCTAGATTTTCTTATTGGATGTTGGAGACTAGAGGATTCTTTAGTGTTAAATCTACTTGGGAGTATATGAGAAGGAAAGAGGAGCCAAGTATAGCATATAGAATGATTAGGTTGAAGGGGCTGCCATTTTAAATTGCTTTCTTCATGTGGAAAGTGTGGAAAGGAAAACTTCCATTAGATAATTTTATGAGAAGAATAGGCTACTTGATGGCATCAAAATGCTAGTGCTGCACTGAACCAAAAGAAGAAACATACAGCATCTGTTTTTCAAATCACATACTGCAAGAACTGTTTGTATTTACTTTCTTACAGGGCTGGAATTGGATTGCAGGGCTTAACAATGCATCAGGCAATTACTACGTATTGGACTGCAAATGTGTGTCACAAGCTTAAATCTATCATGCAAGCACTGCCTTCATGCATTGTATGGGAGCTTTGGAAAAGAAGGAACAACATGAGATATGGAGATGCAATATCAACAGCCAGAGTGATCTATCAAGTATCATCTACATTGCAAGACTTAGTGAAAGTGAGAAAACTAGGAATAGGTATTGTGCCTTACAGATGGCAAGATCTGATAGCCATGATGGAGAACTACACACCCAGGCTGAAGGTAAACAGAGTGTTATGGGAATTTCCAAGTTAATGATGGTTTAAAGTAAACACAGATGGTGCATCAAGAGGGAATCCGGGGAGAAGTGCAATAGGTTGTTGCATAAGAAATTAACAAGGGGATAATATACTTGTAGTGTGGGAAAGAAATACATGAAACCACAAACACTGTGGCAGAGGCAGTGGCTATTGTAAAAGCACTGAAATTCTGTTGATCCCTACATTATGCACATGTGGGCATCCAAACAGATTCTATGTTAATGAAGAAAATTATTACTGGGGAGTGGAAGCCACCTTGGTGCATAACTGATGAGGTACCGGAGATCATGCATCTACTAGAAGGTACAAACTATGTGATGTCTCACATTTTCAGAGAATGAAATAAGCTGGCTGACCCATCTTGCCAACTAAGCTCTTGATTCTGGAAACATAGTTTGCCAGGAGTTTTGGGAACTGGACTCAATTGGTAGGAGGATAGTAAATGAAGACAAGTTGCAATGTCCATATCTAAGGGTCAAAGTAGCCAAGAATTGAGGAGGGAAGATAAAGGAGGAAGCAGCATACAGGAACATAATTTTGATCAACACATCCAAGTCCTAAGAGAGGAGGATTTGAAGGCCACTTTTTACACTAACTCTGGGTTCTTTTTTGTTGGAAAAGATACTGTAACTATGCCCTATTCTTCAAGGAATTTCTAATTGGTGGTATTAGTACCTAGCACTCAGCCCAATGGAAGGGAATTGGAGTTAGGCATAAGCATAGGAGTAAGGAGTCTCGCAATGTAGAGTACCAGTATACTCAACAATGCAGCTGTGAGATCAATGAAGCAGACAGAAAGATGGAGAAAAATGCCCAGAAAGTTTAAGAGAATTGGGTAGGTGCAGGTACAAGCTTCAGGATTTTGGAGCAACTATAATAGAAAAGATAGTACATTAGACAAAAAGGAGGCTCCAAGCAACAAATATGAAACAAAGATGCCAAAAAAATATAAGAGAATTGGGCCTTATGAAACACTGGTACGGATACCTTGGAGTAATGCAAATGCAGGAACTTTGATAGGAAAGCTGTCCAGAAATGGATTGTGTGGAACAACTTCGTCAGAAAGAACAGCTAAACATACAGGGAACCACGCAAAAAACATTAAGGGACAACTAATTTTTGAAGGAAATTTCAAAGTCATCAACCATGTTCAAATCCTTTTGGAGAAGTACATGGTGATGACTGTTTTCACTAATGAGGTTTTCTTTTTTGCAGGAAATGCTACTGTGGCTATGCCTCATATCTTGATGAACCTTCAACTGGTGGTATTAGTAAGATGTACTCATTCCATTCAAGGGGATTCAAGTATGAGCATAAGTATAGCAACAAGGCTAGAAAGGGGCAGCTCTATTGCCTAGCTTTCTCAAATACAACATTGTGCGAACAAATGGGACTGGCAAAGATTTAGGGTAAAATGGCTGAGTTGTGGAACATCACTCATATGCAGCTCTTCAAGTTAATATCCCAGGGATCAAAGCAGTCAAGGAGGTCAAAGCAATCACATGGAGCATTAACGAAATTAAGCTCCAATACACCATAGTGGAACAGGTTTGGAAATGGCACTTGACAGGCAAATTTGGCTGCATTTAATGTTTAGTTTAGAGTCACACTGGGTATATATTCTAGCACAACATCAAAGTAGGATATTTCAGGAAGCGAATCATGATTTGGTCTCAACAAAACACACGATGAGATCATGCAGAAACGAGTGCATAAATGAGATACACGGACAGTTTTTGACAGTGAAATTGGAATGCAGATACATATACCACTGGTATTTAGAGTATAATAGGGATCATATGAATAGACGTCCACAAATAATGGCATCACAATATCAAAGAGAGGACATCCTCATCACAAGCACAGTGACAGTGTAATGTTTACAAGAAGACAAAGCTATTTCTCTACTCATCGGATAGTTTGTAGGCATCATTTTTTTAATTTAGTTAGTTTTCACTTTGTGATATCAGTGTTTTTATTATTTAGCATTGGTAATAGGTTTGATGTAAATATCAAGTTTTATTTCTTTCCTATCGCAAGACCTCCTCAAAATGTATATATATAAAAAATAGACTTGGCACCTCGCCTAGTAGATTGCTTATATATATGTGTGTGTATTAAAAATATATGAGGAAAATTAGGTATCAATACTATTTTCATCACTCGTTTGAAATTATTTAAAGATGTTTTACAAGGTTTTACTGAACCAAGTTGTTTTTACGAGTTTCATTGCTTTACTGCATTGTTCTGGACTTATATTGTTTTATTGTAGCGTTATGACGTGGTTTTACATATTTTCTTACTGCTCAGCTGCATTTACTTTTATTACTTACTGAGTTGGCGTACTCACATTACTCCCTGCACCCTGTGTGCAGATCCAGGAACCTCCGGTCGCGATAGCAATTGCTGGTTTGACTTCAAGCAGGCTTTCGGAGTTGACTAGGTAGCTGCTTGGCGTTCGCAGTCCAGCGCTTCTCCTTCCTATCTTATTTAGCTTTGTATTGACATTGTTTCCAAATTATGTTGTCTTTTCTTATTCTTAGACGAGTTATAGTTGTTCATAACTGGTGACACCCCGATGTTGGGCTGTGATATATTTCCGCACTGTTTCTTTTGACTTATGCTATGGGATTTTAGCTAATTAATGATTTTAAATGACTTATTATAAACTCATGGTTTGTTTTGGGGTTTTGTGTCAGCTGGCCTAGTTTCTCAATAGGCGCCATCATGACCGGGTAATTTTTAGGGTCTGACACTTTCTTTCCGTTCAGATTCAAGAGAATATTATTTACTATCTTTCTATTTAAATTTAAAAAGATCTTACTTTTCAATCTGAATTAAATTTTATTATAGATATTATCCTAAATTTGCAAGTGGCTTTATAGTAGCTTGCCACGTGGCTTAAGCACAATGCAACCTTTATTTCTTTAATATATATATATAGACGCGTGCGAGCGCGCACACACACACATACATACAGACACATACCCACACACCCGCAAATATATATATATATATATATATATATATACAAAATATAAATACAAACCAAGATAAATAAATACAAATACAAAATACAAAAGTAAATACAAATAATACAATATTATAATCTTCTTCTTAGGTTGTATGATTGATGGTATGATAATATTAAAGGTATCATATACAGTTGTTTTCATTATATGCCAGAACAAATTCTATTATTTTGTTGTAGGTATATAAAATATACAGCTAAATCTATTATCGAATAAAATTCGATTTCTACGTCTAGCTTAAACTCTTCTAAACTTGAGGTAAGGCTTCTAGCAAATATTTTTGGATTATTATTGCTAGATATATTAATAGATGTTAAAATTTTTCTTTTTTGTTTTTATGGTGCAGTAAAATTTATAAGGTAAAAAGGTAAGAATTTTTTGCCGTAAAAACTTTTTTGGTGATTAAAGTCTTATGTTGTAAAATCCTACTCGGTACTCTCTCTCTCTCTCTCTCTCTCTCTCTCTCTCTCTCTCTCTTATTATGTAAACTCATATTGTTATAGTATTATCAAAATTATGAATTGAAATGACCCCTTGTATATTCTTTTTTTTTATGTCTTCACTCTGTTCATCTTTTCTTTCCAACTTTTTATAGAAATAATCATTTCTTAACTCTTTTTTCTTTAACCTCACCCTGGCCACGGTTAGACGTATATACCCATTCTCGGGTAATTTGAGGTTTGACTTAACCAATTTCTGTCACAACCCATTTTTATAATAGATCCTGATGGCGCCCAACACCCTTGTCGGGAAGCCAACGCGGAAATCTAATTAAATTATCATTTTACTTTCACCAAAGGTAAGTGCAGCAATTCCATAAGTTAAAATTTAAAACCAGAATGATCAATAACGTGCCAAAAATAATTATACAATCGCAAAATACTAGTCTACAAATGTGTGTACCAAGATCTGGTGTCACAAGTGTGTGGGCAACTAGTAGAATATACAAAAGAATAATACTATCCTGCTGTCTGAAATAGAGTAGACAGTTAAAAGTAAAGGAAAGACACCATCGAGCTGCTGAACGGCATAGGAAAGGAGCAGCTCACCATAGAATCCCGGTCGGTCAAGGGTACGTACCAACCTGGTAACCAGATGTACCTGTCTCCGGTCCTGTACAATTAAGTACAGAAGGGTAGTATGAGTACATAAATAATATGTACCCAGTAAGTATCCTATCTAATCTCGATGAAGTAGAGACGAGAGGTCGACATGAGACTTACTAGGGTCATATGACATGATAAGTGATATACTAAGCATGGATAGCATAGTAATTAACAGTCTAAAGCATGAAGCAACAAGTCATTTACTAGGTGTTATCATAGTTATCCATTTACATTTTGGGGCATATAACAAAGTTCCATCCACAACAAATACCAATCAATAAGCATGCGCAACTAGTGCCAAGGTCGTACAGACTGATCTAACATAAAGATAAAGTGTCCACTGACGGAGGGTCGAACGACACGAACCATAGATGCATCTATTACCCCGCTCGCAAATCATGCATGTGACGTGGTCAAATGTATTTTAAACACAATAATAGGTAGATAGAATAATCATTAGGAGAGCAAGTACTCACGAATTATCAACTTCTCTTTAAAAGGTGCAAGAAAGTAGTGTTCCAATTATTAGGTTCGTTTACTGTATTCTACATTATTTAGGAAAATCTCATATTAATCATAGAGTCACAAAAACATCATATAAAACATGTTTTAGGGTCCTAAACTACTCGAACGTTAAGCATAATAGTAGCTACACTACACACAGACTCTCGTCACCAAGTGCGTGCGTAGCCCTCGCATTTAGTAGAAAATTATCCAATTATTACACCTAGGGGGAAAATTCCCTCTTACAAGGTTAGATATGAGACTCATCTTGCTCCAAATTGCGCTTCCAATACCAAGAACGATCCCAAACCCTCAATTCAAAGCCGAACGATCCAAAATTATTTAAATGAGGCAGGAACTAATCAATATAAGTTCACAAGATTGTATCCTAGCTATTCAAGTAATTTCCCATCCCTTACCACAAGTTTCCTAAAATTCGACCCCGGGCCCACGTGCTCGGATTCCGAAATTTTTTGAAGGAAGTTGTTCTCTATAACCTAAGGAACAATAATATATAATTTCTAATTCATTTCATAGCAAATTTTGTGGATAAATCTAGCTTTGATCAAAACCCTAGGTTTTGCTCTAACCCCATGATTTAACCTTAATTCTAGTGTTTAATCTACCAAAAATACAAGTATTAATCTAGGAATAGGTGGGATAATCTTACCTCAAAATGCTAGGTAGAAATTTTCTCTCAAAAGCTCCCAAAATCGCCAATGGAAGAGTGAAAAGTTTCAAAAATGACTTAGAACCCGTATTAAATGAAGCTCACTGCTTCAGCAATTTCCGCTTCTACGGTCAGGGGACCGCATCTGCGATCCCGCGTCTTCGAGTATAGACCGCATCTGCGGATTTTGCTAAAAAGGCTGGGACCGCTTCTGCGGTCCTAAAGCCGTGTCAGCGCAATTGCTTTTGCGGCTAGAGGGCCGCTTCTGCGGTTTCGACCTAGCCAGCTCTGGGCCGCATCTATGAGCCTATGATCGCTTTTGCGGTCCCGCGCCTATGGTCGACCAACCGCAGGTGTGATTATGTAGAAGCAGATGCTTCAGCACTTCTCAACATTTCCAACCTCACTCGAGCCTCGTCCGTTTGATGCTAGGGGCTCCCGGGCCCCGCCTGAACATACCGACAAGTCTGAAATCACGAGACGGACCTACTCAAACTTTTGAAACGCCCGAAACAACGCTAATTCTAAGAATCACCCCCTAAAACTAAATGAATCAAACTTATGAAATTCAAATTCTTAATTTTCCTCTAACGAGCCGAAACGCACTTAAACTACTCGGATTGACACCAAATTTTGTGGGTAAGTTTGAAATGTTATATCAGACCTGTACCAGGCTCCGGAACCATCATCCGAGCCCCATACCAATGTGGTCAATCAATAATTAGTTTCTTTAAATCCTTAAAATTTTAGTTTAAATATTTCTAATAAAAATTCATTACTCGGGCTAGGGACCTCGGAATTTGATTTTGAGCATACGTCCAGGTTCCATATTTCCTACAGACCCTCCGAGACCGTCAAAACACAAATCTGGGTTTGCTCAAAATATGACCAAAGTCAAACTCAGCCTTTTAAGAAAATCCTAAGGAATCAAATAAGAATATTTCTACCCGAACTCTTCCAAATCTCGAACCAACCATCCCCACAGGTCGTGAATTAGTTAAAGCAACAAGAAGTTTTATTTAAGGGAACAAGGTTCTAAATAGCAAAACGACCAGTAGGGTCGCTACATTCTCCACCGCTTAAAAAATCATTTTTCCTCGAACGGACATAGAAAAGTACCTGAGTTGCTGAATAAATGTGGATATTTGCTCCGTATGTCCTCCTCGGACTCCCAGGTTGCCTCCTCGACTGGTTGGCCCATCCACTGGTCCTTCACCGCTAAAATCCTCTTGGATCTCAACTGGCGATCCTGTCTAGTGACAATGGCAACTAGCTCTTCCTCATAACCCAAACTCTCCTCCAGCTGAATAGTACTGAATTCCAACACATGGGACAAGTCAGCATGATACCTCCGAACCATGGATACGTGAAAAAACGGATGAACCTCTGATAAGCTGGGGGTAAAGCAAGCTCGTAAGCAACCTCCCCAACTCGTCTCAACACCTCATTGGGACGAATAAACCTGGGGCTTGACTTGCCCTTCTTCCCGAACCTCATAATGCCTTTTATTGGAGAGACTTTCAAGAGAACCTTCTCGCCAACCATGAACGATACATCATGCGCCTTCTGATCCGTGTAACTCTTCTGTCAAGACTGAGCTGTGCGAAGCCTCTCCATAATCAACTTTACCTTGTCCAAGGCATCTTGCACCAAATCTGTATCATATAACTTAGCCTCACCCGGCTCAAACCACACGATAGGAGAACGACACCGCCAACCGTACAAAGCCTCGAACAGGGCCATCTCAATACTGTACTGATAGCTGTTGTTGTGCGTAAACTCTGTCAAGTGCAAGAAATGATCCCAATATCCCCCAAAATAAATCACACATGCTCTGAGCATCTCCTCCAAGATCTGAATTGTCCGCTCCCACTGCCCGTTGGTTTGTGGATGAAATGCTGTGCTAAGCTCCACGCGGGTCCCCAATTCACCCTGAACCACTCTTTAGAAGTGGGAAGTGAACTGAGGGACTCTATCTGATATAATGGAAACAGGCACACCGTGCAACCAAACTATCTCCCGAATGTAAATCTGAGCATACCTCTTTGCTGTATAAGTAGTCGCCACTTGAAATCCATGGTAATGCGCTCCCACTTGCACTCTGGTATAGGCATCTGCTAAAGTAGGCCACCCGTCCTTTGGTGTTTATACTTGACCTGCTGGCAATTCAAACACCTAGCGACATACTCCACTATGTCTTTCTTCATCCTCCGCCACCAATAATGCTGCCTCAAGTCACAATACATCTTCATAGCTCCCAGATGAATGAAATACTGTGAACTGTGTGCTTCTTCTAGAATCCTCTTCCTCAGACCATCAACATTAGGAAAACATAGACAACCCTGGAGCCGCAAAACACCATCCTCGGCCAATAGAAACCTCCTCCTTGGAACCTCTCTAAAGCACCGCTCTGAGAACCGCCAGATGTGGATCATCAAACTGCCAGGCCTTTATCTGCCCCAATAATGAAGACGAAGCGACCACACACGCAAGAACTCGGTTGGGCTACGAAATGTCTAACCTCATAAGTCTGTTAGCCAAGGACTGAATGTCTAAAGCTAGTGGCCTCTCCTCTGCTGTAATGAATGCCAAGCTACCCATACTTTCTGCCTTTCTACTTAAGGCATCCGTGACCACATTTGCCTTGACCGGATGATAAAGAATGGTGATGTCATAATCCTTCAGTAACTCAAGCCACCTGTGCTGCCTGAAATTAAAATCCCTCTGCTTGAAGAGATGATGTAAGCTGCGATGATCAGTATAAAACTTATATGACACCCCGTACAGATAATGCCTCCATATCCCAAGGGCATGAACAATCGCGGCCAACTCTAGATAGTGCACATGATAATTCTTCTCATGATACATCCATAAACTGAAAGGCAATACAAGAACTGGCGTCGTAGTCAAGGCTGTCTTGAGCTTCTGAAAGCTCGCCTAAAAATCATCGAACCAATGGAAAGAAGCACCCTTCTAAGTCCATCTAGTTAGAGGTAATGCAATAAATGAAAAGCCCTACACGAATCGCCTATAATAGCTTGCTAAACCCAAAAAGCTCCTGATCTCGGTCATCGAGGTAGGACGTGGCCAACTCTAAATTGCCTGAATGTCTTGGGGTCTACTTTAATACCCTCTCATGACACAATATGCCCCAAGAATACCACTCACTCTAGAAAGAACCCACACTTAGATAACTTGGCATATAGCTCCTGCTCTCGCAAGGTTTGAAGCACTACCCTAAAATGATACTCGTGCTCACCCAGGCTACGGGAGTATATCAAGATGTCATCAATGAATACGATGACAAGGGAATCAGTATAAGGCATGAACACTATGTTCATCAAGTCCATAAATGCTACTAGGGCATTAGTCTAACAAAAGGACATCACCAAAAACTCATAATGGCCATATCCAGTTCTGAATACAGTCTTTGGAACATCCGAGCCCCGAATCTTTAGCTGATGATACCTTGATCTCAAGTCGATCTTAGAGAACACCCTAGCACCCTGCAAATGGTCAAACAAATCAATGTGAGGCAATGGATACTTGTTCGTGATGATAGCCTTGTTCAACTAGCGGTAGTCAATGCACATCCGCATAGTCCCATCCTTCTTCTTCGCAAATAACACTGGTGTGCCCCAAGGTGAAACACTGGGCCTAACAAACCCTTTTGTTAACAACTCTTCAAGCTGCTCCTTCAACTCTTTCAACTCCTTCGCAGCTATACAATACGGTAGGATAGATATAGGCTGGGTGCCTGAAGCCAAATCAATACAGAAATCAATATCACGATCCGGGGGCATGCCAGGAAGATCGGAAAAAATCACATCGGCAAACTCCCGAACTACTGGAACTAAATTTATCATCGGGTCTCTATGGTGGTGTTCCAAACATAGGCCAAATACGCCAAATACCCCTTCTCGACTATTTGCCGATCCTTAAGGAAAGAGATAACCCAGCTAGATGTGTCAACTGTAGAGCCCTTCTAATCCAACCCCTAGAAAACCTAGCATAAAAAAAGTAACAGTCTTAGCATGACAATCTAGGAAGAATGATATGGAGATAGCCAATCCATGCCCATGATAACCTCTAAATCAATCATATCAAGCAACAACAGATCTTCTCTAGTCTTAAAACCACAAAATATGACCACACAGGACCGGTAGATCCGATCCACGACCACAGAATCACCCACTGGAGTGGACACATGAACAGGAGTGCCCAAGGGCTCAGGAGTAATAACCAGAAAACAAGCAAACAGAGATGACACGTACAAATATGTAGACCCTGGATCAAACAACACCAAAGCATCTCTGCCACAAATAGAAATAGTAACTTTGATGACGATATCTGATGCCAATGCATCTGGCCTAGCTGGAAGGGCATAAAATCTGGCTGGAGCGCTCACTGGCTGGCCTCCACCTGACTGAGTGGTCGCTGGCTGACCTCTCCCTGACTGAGCTTCACCTCTAGGATGCCCCTACGAGTCTGCCATCTACCTTTAGGTGGCAGGGCAGCCTGTGCTGAAATCATAGGCTGCTGACCCTATTGTACTTCCTTGATCCGAAGCCGGGGATAGGTCATCTTCATATGGCCAGGGTCTCCACAGTCGTAGCAAACTCTGGGCACCATAACCTACTATCCGAAAGCATGGCCCTGATGGCCTGAATACCCACCGGAGGAACCAGAAACCAAGGAACCAGAAATGGCCAGAGGGCGGTATGAACTCTATGGCTTAGCACTGGAATAGGAACGAGAAGAACCCTGGGGACCTGAATGACCACTGGAGGAACCCTGAATAGCTAGCGGGTGATAGGAACTCTCTGATATGGCACTGAAATAGGGGCACACTGGAGCACCCTGAGCAAGTGGTGGTGTTGGATGTGGGGGCCTGCTGGGCTGACTCCTCGTAAACTGGCCTCTACCCTTAGCCGGGGTGCCTCTGATATCTCCGAAGAATCGGGCCCTCTTGTCCTGCTGCGCCTTCTCTCTACCTCTTAGACGGTAGCCCTCAATCCTCCGAGCAATCTCCGCCTCTAGCTGATAAGAAGTTCCCATCTCCACCTCTCGGGCCATGTTGTCCCTAATGCCTGAATGCAACCCTGCAACAAACCTCTGCATTCTCTATACATCAGTAGGAAGTATCATCAATGCATGGCAGGATAACTCAGAAAACCTCATCTTATAATCAGTCACGGACATCTAGCCCTGCTCAAGTTACTCAAATTAATATCGCAGCTCTTCCCTCTTAGAGCGTGGAATATACCTGTCCAGAAACAACTGCGTGAATTGACTCCAAGTGATAGGAGGAGAACCTGCTAGTTTGCCCAGAACATAGGGCTGCCATCATCTGCGAGCCCTGACCTTTAGTTGAAAAGTAGTGAAGTTATCCCCACGCGACTCCAATATCCTCATGTTGTACAGTCTGTCCCTTCACCTATCAATGAACTTCTGAGCATCCTGATGACGCTCACCACCGAATACAGAAGGGTGAAGTTTAGTCCATCTATCCCAAAGCTTCTGCTGGTCACCATCCGCAGCTAGTCTGGGCTTAGCTATCACTGCAGCAACTGGTTGAGCCGCCTCCGCAGGTAGTGCACTCGTGGTCTGATACTCTGCAGCTGCATGATCATGAGCCTGAGCAGTAGGGGTCTGTGCTCCCACTCCCTACCAGTGATTTAGCTGGATTTGCTGGAAATAAACTAGCCTGAGTCATGGCATCCATGAATCGTAGCATACGACCTATGACCTCCTAGAATCCCGGTGTTGTCTTAAAGTTCACCAGGGTAGGTTTAGCTGCGGGCACCTGGCCTTGCTCCTCTATGATAGGATCTCTCACAGAATCTGCTGGTGGTGCTACTGGCATAGCTTTGGGAGGCTCTCATCTCCTACCTCGGGTCGGTGCCCTCCCTCGACCTCTGCCCCAGCCTCTTGCAATGGGGGGAGCAGCTCCTTTTGGGTCTGGAACATTAGTCGTGCGTGTCTTCTCCATCTGTGAGAGAATAGAAGAGGGAATTTAGTACGCTAACCACTGAAGGATAGAAATGAATAAAGAATGGTCTTCCTAACACTCTATAGCCTCTCGAAGATAAATGCAGATGTCTCCGTACCGATCTGCAAGACTCTATTAGGTTTGCCCATGACTTGTAAGACCTACGTGAACCTAGTGATCTAATACCATATTTTCACGACCCATTTCCACAGTAGATCGTGATGGCGCCCAACACCCTTGTCAAGCAAGCCAATGCAGAAATCTAATTAAATTCTCATCTTACTTTCACCAAAGATAAGTGCAACAATTCCTTAACTTAAAATTTAAAACCAGAATGATCAATAACATGCCAAAAATAATTATACAATCCCAAAATACTAGTCTACTAATGTGTGTGCCAAGTCCTGGTGTCACAAGTGCGTGGGCAACTAGTAGAATATACAAAAGAATAATACTATCCTGCTGTCTAAAATAGAGTAGACAGCTAAAAGTAAAGGAAATACTCTACCGGGCTGCTGAACGGCATAGGAAGGGAGCAGCTCACCATAGAATCCCGGTCGGTCAAGGGTACGCACCAGCCTGGTAACCAAATGTACCTGCCTCAGGTCATGTACAATTAAGTACAAAAGCGTAGTATGAGTATATAAACAATATGTACCCAGTAAGTATCCCATCTAATCTCGAAGAAGTGGAGACAAGAGGTCGACATGACACTTACTAGGATCAAATAATATGATAAGTGATATACTAAGCATCGATAGCACATTAATTAACAGTCTAAAGCATGAAGCAACAATTCATTTACTAGGTGTTATTAGAGTTAGCCATTTACATTTTGGGGCATATTTCGCGCCCCTTTTTTCCCTCCTCGCATCGGGAGAATCGGGTTAATGACATTTAGGGTATAAGACAACTTATTTTTTTTGGGAATTGGGTTTTGCATTTGAAGAGTTGCCACCTAATGATTTATGGTGCATTAGGACACCTACAGGTTTTATTTCTAAGCTTTTCTTGATAACCAAAGACAGGGCAAGGGCTTGAAATTATCCTAAGGGGAAGGTGCTAGTCACCCCTCAGGATCCACTAGCGTTATTCACGGCCAGATAGTTCTTTTGTGAATTTGGTACAATTAACACGTAAACAAATAAGGTTCAAATAAGAGGGGATTTTAATACACAACTGTTTGAAAGTAAAACAACATTTGAAAGAGCAATTAAAGGGTTGATTTTGAACAGAATTTATAATGCTTAAAAAGAAAAGGAAAGAAAGGGAGAGAGGTCCTAGGTTTATTTATAATATGGATCATGTCAATGCAATACCCGGTAATCACTCCTCAAAAGAGGGGCTACACATGGTATTAGTGCACCATTCATCATATCCATGTCTACTCTTCCTACCCCGTTAAGGTACTTAAAGCGCAGATTGGTCTCAATCACTATTGCATGCTATTACCCGTCCCACTCCTATCAGTCCCAGAGGCGCTTAGGATTACTATTCCTAAAAGGATGAGTATTTGGCTGACTTGGAGTTTCAAATGTGAAAAATCTAAGGCGACATACAAAACATATTGTATTGCCCATTGAAGGGGAAGCACATAAAACACTGAAGGCTCACATATACCTCCTCAAACAAAGCAATCAAATAGCATAACTCAAACAAAATTTAAAGTCTAAATTTTTAGAAGTCCTAAAACAGGGGATTTTAAGTCAGAGCCAGATTCATTAGATACCTTAGATAAGAAGTCCAAATTAGGTATGCCTGCTGGTTGTAGCAGCTGCTAATTAAACAAAGGTAGTTCCAGTTTTATTCAAGTATTTACCTAAGGCTTGCCTAGGCATAGTACTGTCATCCTATGTGCATGATATCCAGAGTGAGGCTATAAACAGTGATTAACTTAACAAGCAATTTGGGTCCCATGCTTTCTAACCGTATTGATAAAAGGAGTAGGTTGTTTAAACTGATTCAAGATAGTACAAGTCAAACCAATTTTTTAACTAAACTGGTTTAAGATCCTATAGGCATGAACTCTATTATAGCTGATTTTAAACCCCTATAGGCATGATATCTAATGTTGAATGTAGAAGGGAAACAGGCAGGATTTTTGCTTGGGAATTCTTATAGGCGTGATATATAAGATAGTACTAATATTATCATTATGAACATGATACCAGATTAAAACCAGTTGGATCTTAAGAACATGGTATCTAAATGGTGACAAACGTGCAGAATTTTAGATAATTCCTATAGGCAGGTTATCTAGATGTGAAGTTGGATATGCAGGATTTAAAGTAAGTCCTATAGATATGGTTTCTTAATACAGGGTTGAACATGCAAGATCCTATAGACATGGTTTCTAAATGCAAATTGAACATGTAGAATTAAGAAGCAGTCCTATAGGCATGTTTTCTACACTTGAGCATGCATAATTACCCAGCCCTTTTTCACTAGCCAACACCAAGTGTTTATTACAACTTATTACAAACCATAAATACTAAATTATAAAAGAAAGAACAAAAGAAAAAGCTACAACCATAGGAAAGCCTGATTTGACTTCCTATCTGAGATATGCAATGAACCGTATCATTGCCAATGCCATTGATTTCAAAGCCTTCTCAGACCTAGGTGAGTCAGAGTTCCCTAAAGGTCTCAAAGGACCCCGAGCAGTTCTTACACCTAAGTTCATAGAACCAGATAAAGATAAGTGCAGTGCGGAAGGGTCAGCCCTTATGTGTCCAAGTTCAATAGGAGCTCATGGGTCCCAAGGCAAGGCTCACACAAGAGGGGTAGAACTTAAGTCTAAGAATATGGTGGAAGTGCAGCAATAGAGTTTTAAAAAAATGAGGGGAGACAGGAGAGGGGTAAAGGGCGATCGGAAAAACAATAACAGTAAAGCACAGAATTAATAGTTTCATTCAAAGAGGGGCAGGGATTTGGGAAGACATAGCAAAACATATATACTTAAGCAGGGATAAGATTTGGGTATGCACAACAATAAATGGTGCTGACATGCCTATAAACCAATCAGAACACACGATATCTAGAGGATACATGGAGGTCATGATCCCAGGGGATCACGTTTGGGTCATGCACATCAATGTTCAGTGTTGTCATGTCCCAAACTAACCATAGATGCCAAACACATTGGGGATAGGGGTTTAGGATCCATAAACCATAATAAGTAATCAACAGAATTCATAAGAAAGCATTAATTCAGAATAGAAAAAGGCAGAGTACAACATGCTTGATTAAACATAAACAACAAACAAGCAAGGTTAAAGGGAATTGTAAAGAAACATGTTATTGTTGGTGCTGAAAATTAGCTAGAACATACCAGTAAGGATGCAAATGCAAAGAAAATTATGCGAGCTTCCCACAACCTAGCCTTGGCTTTCAGCCGGCTAGGTAAGGCAGCAATACAAGTAGTAACAAATAAAAAGAGAGAGGTTTTAGTGGTGTGTGTCTGAACTCAAGTGTTTTATGCCTTGTGTTCGTGTGCTTGAAAGAAGAGAATGTGGGTATTTATAGTTTTGAAAACATGTGAGAAATAAGGTAATAAATAAAGTTCAATGCAAATATGGAAGTAATCAGCAATCATAATCTATCAACTAAGTGATTCCCCTTTAATTGAAGAATCGTTTGTTTAACGGGGCTAACAAGTTTAAAAGAGGGAAAGAAAATCAGCTTGTAGGCGGACTGAGTATTACCATAAAAAGAAGTAGTAAAAGATTAAGTACACAATCGAGTCCAGGTACAGAGATACACTTGTTTTGGGGAAAAGATTCAGCAAGGCAATAATAAGGAAAGGGATCAATTACTTTAACATGCGAGTGAATTTAGAGTTCACAAAAGAGAAGTTTTGAAATCAGTCCCAAAATTGAGAATCAATCAAAGAAAGAACCTCAGCATATAAATAGAGTGCACAAATCGACATGTGAGGCCAAACTATTGGTAAGAGAAACAACATGCAATAGTAGCACAGAGTCAGTAGATAGCAAACATTCGAAGTATGATAGTGAAGTAGGTCAAATCTTATTGAATCAGTAGTAATGAAAATAGAGTATCAAAAGAATACAAAGGGTCTCATAGTGATAGATGAGAAAATCCTTCTGAAAAGTTACGGTTTCCAGGCATAGTCGAGTTTCAAAGATAGTAGAACCCAGAATCAGAGGAATCACATAAAGAAAGGAGATATTGAAACAAAAGAACTTCAAATCAAGTCAGGTATTCAAACGAGCATTTTGAAACCCAAAGACATAGGTTTTCCTTTAACAATATTCCAGCTTAAAGGATGATAAACAAATGGAACAAACAAATATTAGAAAATAGTTTCAGAAACTCGAATGCACCCAAAAGAAATTAGTGTTTTCAACACCAATAGAGTCTGAAAACAAATAAATCAAACAAATGCTAGCAAATTATCTCAGAAACCCAAAGAAATTAGGATTTTTATGGATCAGTCAAGACAAGCAAAGAGAAGGATCTAAACACAAAGAACTCAGTCGAAACCAGTATACATACAAGACAAACAAAGACATTTTAGAAATACCTAGCGTTTTAACACGATGAGCCATGTAGAAGAAATAACATAAACAAACCATTCAAATATAGTAAAATCATATAACAATACTGAAAATCAGAGGAGAAGTCTTTTAAAAGAGGTTAAGAAAACCCTATTCTTGAAGATGGAGAGTCACTTTGAAAATAAATCGAGAAACCTTTGAGAAAAATACCAAGAGGTTCATAATATATACAGATCTAAGACAGGTCTAAAATAAAAAGCGGAAAATCTTTAAAGTTAGGGTTTTGGAGTACCCAAAAAAAGTGAGTATACCTCGAAAGGTTACCGATCTAGCCAGAAAAGTCACCGATCATACTCGAATGACCACGGATGGCCGAAAAATGGCATGAGAAACCATGGGAGGCGAGTGAACCGTCTCTGGTTCACTTCAGTGCCTCAAAACGATGACACATGATCAAGAGGGAGCCATAAGGCTGGTAGGTGGTGAGACCACCATGGATTCAGGCAAGGCGATGGCCGGAGAAGGTGGGTGAAGTTCATCTGAGCGGAGGGGATGTGGGAAGGTTCTAGAGAGAACTAGAGATAGAGAGAGAGAGAGAGAGAGAGAGAGATGAGAGTCGGTTGTGTGAGGAATGAGAGGGTTTTGGGGGGGGGGGGGTCGTTTGGTTTAATTTAGGAAGGGGAATGGGGACCGTTGATCTGAATGATCAACAGTCCAGATTGAATGGGGTAGGTGGGTCGGGCATGGCCTAGGTTTGGGCCTGGGTCTGATGGGTTCTTTAATTGGGTTGAGGTCTATTTGATTTAGCCTAAATTCGAAAGCCAATTTTGGCTTTAAGTTAAATAGCGGTTATTTCCTATTTAATTTATAGAAATTAGTAAATAAATTGAAAGCACTAAAATGATTTATAATATATAATCAACAATTTAATAATATAGGATCCCATTTTATAAATATGAGACAAATTTAAACCTAAAAATGGCTAATATTGCAATTATGCAATTTTATCCTTAAAAATATTAAATAAATTTGTAAAAATACGTAAAAAATTGTTTTATCTATATTTTAGTGTAAATATGAGAATCCAATAAATGAATCACCAAAATGATAATTCTTGGAAGTATATTGGGGGTTTTATGAATAAAATAGAGAAATAAATTGGTTTAAAAATATTTTAAAATTAAGGAACAATAAGGAAACACTGGAGATGCTTATATATGCGTAAATATGCTATTTTGAAGGTACTTTGCACATAAAATAGATATAGGGAAAAATTGGGTATCAATAACATATAACAAAGTTCCATCCACAGCAAATACCAATCAGTAAGCATACACAAGTAGTGCCGAGGTCGTACGGCCTGATCTAACATAAAAATAAAGTTTGCAGTACCAGAGGGTCGAACGTCGCGAACCATAAATGCATCTATTACCCCGCTCGCAAATTATGCATGTGACGCGGTCAAGTGTATTTAAACACAAACAACAGGTAGACACAATAATCATCACGGGAGCTAGTACTCACAAATTACTAACTTCTCTTTTAGGTTCGTTTACTGTATTCAACGTGATTTAGGAAAATCTCAGATTGATCATAGAGTCACAAGAACATCATATAAAACATGCTTTAGGGTCTTAAACTACCCGAACTTTAAGCATAATAGTAGCTACACACGGGCCCTCTCACTAAGTGCATGCATAGCCCCCGCATTTAGTGGCATATCCTATTGTTACACCTAGGGGGACAATTCCCTCTTACAAGGTTAGATAGGAGACTCAGCTCGCTCCAAAGTGCATTTCCAATACCAAGAACGAGCCCAAACCCTCAATTCAGAGCCGAACGATCCAAAACTATTTAAATGAGGTAGGAAATATATCAATATATGTTCACAGGATTGTGTTCAAGCTATTAAAGCAATTTCCCAACCCTTACCACAGGTTTCCTAAAGTCCGACCTCGGGCCCACGTGCCCGGATTCCGAAATTGTTTGAAGGAAGTTTTTCTCTATAACCTAAGGATTAAAAATATATGATTTATAGTTCAATTCATAGCAAATTTTGTGGTTAAATCTAGCCTTTATCAAAACCCTAGGTTTTGCTCTAACTCCATGATGTTACTTTAATTCTAGTGTTTAATCTACCAAAAATACAAGTATTAAACTAGGAATAGGTGGGATAAGCTTACCTCAAAATGCTAGGTAGAAATCTTCTCTCAAAAGCTCCCAAAATCGCCAAAGAAGGAGTGAAAAGTGTCAAAAATTACCTAGAACCCGTATTAAATGAAGCTCACTGCTTCAGCGATTTTTGCTTCTGCCGTCAGGGGCCGCATCTGCTGTTAGGGGACCACATCTGCAATCCCACTTCTGCAAGTAGAGACCGCATCTGTAGATTTGGCTAAAAGAGCCGGGACCGCTTTTGCAATCGTGAAGCCGCCTCTGCGCAACCACTTCTACGGCTAGAGGGTCACTTCCGCAGTTTTGACCTGACAAGCTCTAGGCCGCATCTACGAGACTATGACCGCTTCTGCGGTCTCGCACCTGCGGTCAACCAAATGCAGGTGTGGTTATGACAGAACCAGATGCTTCAGCACTTCTCAACATTTCCAACCTTACTTGAGCCTCGTCCATTTGACGCTCGGGGCTCTCGGGCCCCGCCCAAACATACCGATAAGTGTGAAATTATGAGACGGACCTACTCGAGCCTTTGGAACGCCTAAAACAACGCAAATTCTAAGAATCACCCCCTAAAACCAAATGAATCAAATTTATGAACTTTAAGATCTTAATTTCCTCTAACGAGCCGAAACGCACTTAAACTACTCAGATTGGCACCAAATTTTGCGGGCAAGTCTTAAATGTTATATCGAACCTGTACCTATCACACCTCCTTTTTACACATCTACCCCGAAGGATAATGTATAAGGGAGTTTTTCCATTTAAAGTGACATTATTCGAAATGGGATTATTTATTTGATTTTCAGAGTCGCCACTTGGGATAGGTTTGGCTTTTGGTGTCCCAAGTCACCGGTTTATCTCGAACCCCAAATCGAGGAAAATTTTGACTTCTCGGATGGAGTCTGCGAACCAGAAATTCTGAATAAGGAATTCTGTTAATCCGAGGGAAGGTGTTAGGCACCCCCGGATTCCGTGGTTCTAGCACGGTCGCTTAAACTATTATAATTGGCCTATTTTTTGATTTTAACACATGTTTTAACCTATGGTACAATTTTAACTTATTAGCTGCTTTTAATTAATTTTAAGGAGGATTGAACGTCGTTCAAAATATGTCTTTGGATTGCATCACATGAAATGCACCCGCAATTCGAAACACATTTTATTCAACGTTTTAGGATTTGGATTTAGGTCACATGAAATGCACACTCGAGTTTAGGAAAGTAATATTATTAAAATAACGCGCCTAAAGCAACTATGCATTTTTAACTTTGCGAGGGACATTAAAATTTGCTAAATGGCACGCCTCAATTTCTAAGGACTAAAATTAATCAAGTGAGGGTCATGAGTTTTGGGATTTTATTCAACATGGCACGCCTCAAATTATTTTAAAGGATTGTACTTTACTAGAGCAAACTATAAATTATTAATTCCTCAGTTGAGATTAAACACAATTCCCTGCTTCTGTATCTTAGGAAATTAAAGCTGGATGTACCATCATTGGATTGGAGTCACATGGATTAGCTAACAAGTGGGGATAATATCGACTAATTTCAAGTGAGATAGCATTTTTTGTCATTACAAACTATTCCGCAAGATAAAGAAGGAATCAAAATTACAATCAACGAACTGTTAAGCAAAACAATACTCTCTCAATGTATTTGTTTTATATTCAATAACACCTCTCAATGTATTTCTCCTTTCATGAAACAAGAAATTAAAATAATTGAAACAAAGTAACAGAACATCAACCAAGGAGCACAATTCTCACATGAACATTATTAATAAAATGAATTTCCTTAAAAGCATTATTGACCTATTTACTTTCTTAGCCTAACATGGATTTATTAATGTAACCAAACTAACAATGTGAATGAGGATTTTACGTTTCAATCTCTAGTAGAATGATTTCAATCAAACCAGCAAAAACAAAACAACAGATTATGTAAAGCAGGAACATTTAGACGTTCATAACCCAAAACAGAGCATTATGTAATTAAGGTGAAACAGTAAATTAAAAGAAGAATCCTTTGTTGATAGAACTCTAACCTTCTTCCGCATACAAATAAATGACGCTCAAATGAGAGAACGATTGAAAACTCAGACCGACGACGGGACCTCGAACGGATTTTTAAATCGACCTCGACGCACCGGGCCTCGACGAACTCAACACTTCAATATATGGTGCTGCACAGATTGTTCGGACTGAACCCGCCAAGATGAACCTGTCTTGAAATTCGCTCTGACACCTGGATTTTTTCGGTCCTAAAAAGTGGCGGTAATCATGATTTTTGTTTAAAAAATCTGACCAGAGTGCTACGCACGTTGAGAGAAACTTTGTGGCGGAGATTTGGAGATGCGACCTATTGAAGGCTATGTGAAGAAGGTGGATCAAGCTTATTTTGTCAGAAAATTCAGGCCAAGGGGGAGAATTGTTAGGTGTTTGCCATAATTTTCTTACCATATTTGGTTTTCCTATCTCTTGAAGGAAAAGGGCAATATAATTACCTAAATTGGGTTTTCCTTTTTGTAAAAGGAAATTGTAGATTCTTCCATATTTGGTTAGTCCCTTTTCTTGTAGGAAAATGTTTGGAGTTCTATAAATTGAAGATCCATTCTTCCCATTCAGTAGCATCCACAATGCAGCCATAGGGGGCTTGAGAGTAGTGTTTAGAGGGAGAATTTTACGGGACAAGTGTTAGTGTGTCACTTGTGCTTGCCTCTTCGTGAGGTTGTTCTCTCGATATTTTGTACTCTCTTTTTATTATAGTGGATTGCTCATCTCCGTCGTGGACGCAGGTCAGTTGACCAAACTACGTTAAATGTTTGTGTCTCTTTTGGTAGATTTCTCTTTTGTTGTTGGATTTATCGTCGTTCAAGATTTACTTGCTAGCTTCCGCATGACACCTGATTTTTTCGGTCCTAACATAGATCTCGAAAACGAACTCCATGATGGATTCAAACTTGACAAGGAACCAACAGAATAATCATCGAAAACTCGACCAGAATAATTCGAGACTCGCCGGAAAAGTGTTAAACAAACATTTCAACTCCTCACTTTTTTCAGCGTGTACGTGTGTCGTGGTTGTTTTCTGTTGGAAATGGCTAGAGGAAACGGAAGAAGGGCATAACAAGGGTGGTCGTCTTTGACGTGAGAGACGGCTGAAGCTGCTCGATGAAGAGGGTCGTTCTTCTGTAGTTGCTGTTCGTTTTTTAGCTGTGTCAATGGAGAAAAAGAAGCTTTGGCTTCAAGGAAATGGCTGTTGCCCTTTTTGGAGATTGTTGCTGGATTTTAACCGGAGAAGGAGAAGCAGCGACGGAGAAGGTATGGAGAAGGAGCAGCGATGGGGAGTTCTCTCGTTTTGGTGTAGCTGCTACTCTATTTTTGGGCTGTGTGTGCGTGAGTGGTTGGCGTTATGGCTGGCTGGAGATGATGATCGATGGTTGATGGGTCTGGTTGGTTATGGTGTTTCATGAAGAAGAAGAAGAAGAAGCGTCGGGAGGGGCTCTCTGGTGCGTGTTTGAAGGTGGTTTAATAAAGGATTTTGGGAAGAAGATCAAAATATAGGGGTGGGCGTCATTTTTGTTTGTTTTCGTTCCCCTCCCCCTTTTTTCATGTGTCCCTGTATTATTGAGTGTCTTCTTCTATATAAGAGAGATACGAAGGAGAGGAAATCTGGTGAAAAGGGTGGGTGTGTGCTATCAGGGAATAATTCTGTTACTTTCTTCCAAGGGACGGGTGCGTGGTGGAGTCCATAAAGATATGAGTATCTTTTTGCATTTAATCAAGAAGTTCAGAGAATGAAATTGTGCCAAAAAGAATTGGGATTACAAAATTTTATTATTATTTTATTTTAAATAAAGATGAGTGGAAAGGTGTGTGTGTTGTCAAGAACAAATGGACTTCCATTATATGAATGCCATGTGATATTTTCACGCGCACTGTGAATTGGAATTGTGAGTAATCACGTGGACTATGAATGTTATTATAAAAATGGATAGAGAGAAATCTTGTTATGCGGAGATTTCCTATAGCAATAAAACTATTTTTTTTTGTATTTTCAAGATTATAAAAATAAAGATAGGGTATTATTTTTGTATTTTTTAAGATTAAAAATGACTATAAAATATTAATACATTTATTTTTTATAATGTTTTATTTTCTCGTAATAAAATAAAGTAAAATAGTAAAAATTAGTTAAAATGGCGATATTATGCCTAAACTAAATATTTACATGCTAAAATGGGTAAAATTTTGGGGAGGGTCAAAAATCACATGTTAACAGCTGCCCCTCTTTTACTGGAAACGCGAAAAGTTTTCAGACAAAGAATGACTAGACAGGTTTTTGACCCGACCCTTATTTAAGGAGACCAAAAGAAAGAAGAAAGGAGAATGTGATCGAGCCCTGGTATCTGAGCTGCCTACATATCCTTGTCTATAAAGGAATCAGGCCACGTGTAGTTCAGAAGTGAATGAGGTGATGGAGTACCGAGGTTGAGAGCCGAACGAGGTACCGTCGGGGTTCCGGTCCGCGGCCCCGTTTATTACATCAAATTTAAAATTAAAAAGACTAACTAAGCCTACTAGCTACGAGTTACAAGATTCCTATCTATAAATCTCTTGAAGCTTGATCTTGAATCTTGGCTAGGTCTTGCTGCAGACTCCGATCTGAATCTTGGTGCTCGTTAGCTGTAGGTGCTGGTTTTTTCTTCAGTTTTGGATCAAGGCTGGACATGCGAAGCTTGTGACTTCAATTATATCTTGAGCAATCCGCGTCCTTCTCCACTTCAGCACTTTGAGTCCACTTTTTTTCTTTTTGTTCTTTTTGTTCTATTCTTTATTGTGGATTGAGACTCATTCTTTTGGTCGTCTCGAACACCATGCCTCGAGGTTAAACCTGCTCAGACACCAAAACAAACAAACGAACGAAATTTTTCTGCCCCAGTTTTCACTAGGAAAATTTTATGATTATTTGCAACACAAATCTAAACTACCTTCTCATTGAAAGCAATAAAAATCAGGATTATGTATCCTTAGGAATGAAGCCTTAAATTGGGAGGATTACCAGGCTATGCTGGAAAATGACCGGGTTATGTCGGAAAAGAAAAAGATCCTCGGATTATA
This sequence comes from Nicotiana glauca, assembly GCA_026770625.1. Taxonomy (NCBI): domain Eukaryota; kingdom Viridiplantae; phylum Streptophyta; class Magnoliopsida; order Solanales; family Solanaceae; genus Nicotiana; species Nicotiana glauca. The sequence goes on from MU693066.1 coordinate 38,036, forward strand.
TCGGGGAGGTCCACAGGTTATGCCGGGATAAAAAAAAAAGGTCCTTGGGTTATGCCAGGGAGGACCACGGGTTATGCTGGGATAAAAGAAACAGGCTCCTTGGGATATGCCAGGGAGGTCGGTTATGCCAGGATTAAAAGAAAAATGGTCCTTGGGTTATGCCAGGGAGGTCCACGGGTTATGCCGGGATAAAAGAAAAAGGCTGCTTGGGTTATGCTAGGGAGGTCCACGGGTTATGCCGGGATAAAAGAAAAAGGCTCCTTGGGTTATGCCACGGAGGTCCATGGGTTATGTTGGGATAAAAGAAAAAAAAAGGTCCTTGGGTTATGCCAGGGAGGTCCACGGGTTATGCCGGGATAAAGAAAGAGGTCCTTGGGTTATGACAGGGAGGTCCACGGGTTATGCCGGGATAAAAGAAAAAAGTTCTTAGGTTATGCCAGGGAGGTCCACGGGTTATGCCGGGACAAAAGAAAAAAGATCCTTGGGTTATGCCAGGGAGGTCCACGGGTTATGCCGGGATAAAAGGAAAAAAGATGTCCTTGGGTTATGCCAGAGAGGTCCACGGGTTATGCCGGGATAAAAGAAAAATGGTCCTTAGGTTATGCCAAGGAGGTCCACGGGTTATGCCGGGATAAAAGAAAAAGGCTCCTTGGGTTATGCCATAGAGGAAAGGAAAAATATCCTCTGGTTATGCCGGGGAGAAAAGGAAAAATATCCTCGGGTTATGCCGGGGAGATCCACAGGTTATGTCAGCGACAACTAGGGAATGTGGTCCTAGGTTAGAAAGGATGCAACTAGAGATTGGAGGCCCTATGCTACCATGATTTTTCGGGATTTTTCTTCTTCTCTTTTTTTTCCTAGAAAAATGCAGGAAAGAATTTGGAAGAAACTTCCCTTTTGGGTTTATTATTGCTGCGAAGCTATTCCTAGCACCTACGCCTCTCCCTTTTTGGTTGCACCTGCTTCTTGCACGGTTGCTTTGGATTACACCTGTTTCAAAATTTTCAAACAAAGAAAAATTATTAGTTTGAAACGGTGGTTGGTTTTGTGGCCTTGATTGTTTGATCACTGGATTTCGGCCCTTTCAACTGCAACTTGTTGCTTGCTGAACACCGATTGCATTTCTGTTTCTGGAGAAATCTCCGTCTTTTGCAGACTCTATTATGATGATTGGTCGGTGGAACTCAACCTTCAATTTTATTTCGCCTTCGTAGGCCTTTCCTTTGATTTTTTTTTTGCGGAACATTGGGGAACTTTTGGCTCCTCAAACTTTGCTGCAACGGCTAGTCACGTGGGACTTAACCTTTTTCAACTTTATTTCGCCTTTGTACGCCTTTCTTTTCTAGCTTCTTTCTTCCAAACTTCAAATTCAGAGTACTTTGGGATACCTTGGCTTTTTTCAACTCTTTGCCGAGACGGTTAGCCATGCTGGACTCAACCTTTTCAACTTCATTTGCCTTTATAGGCGCTCTATTTGATTTTCTCTTTCCAAGAGTTTTAATTTTGAAGCATCGGCCGCCATGGCTAGTCGAGGTCGACTTGATGCCCCTGACGAGGCTGGGTGCCTTTCTGCACATTGGCTCGTGTCAAATGAAAGCCCTGTAAATCAGTCTTGCCATCCTTTCTTTGTCTTAGATTCGGAACAGTGTTAGACCGAAAGGGATTCAAAGAAAAGAAACAATGGAATGGAGAATGAGTTTAAAACAAGAAATGTCCCTTTTGGGGAAAGGAAAGAAGGACTTATCTGGAGTACATGCTGACTTCAATAAACATGAAATGCCTTTTGGACTGGATGCCTGATCTGTGTAAGCCATTCGACTCTCAGAAATTCATCACAACTTCTACTTTAAAATTTGAGAAACCTTTCAAGGACTTTGTCGGCATCGGTGGATGTGAGGATCTTCTTTTCGATCAGTGGGGCCCTTTGCAGGTTTTCACTACCTTATCTCTCTCATTTCTCTTCTCACCATCGCCTTATAGTGCCCGTGTGTGTTTTCACTAACAAGACTCTCTCATTTTGATTTTCTTTGCTTACCATCACCTTACGGTGCCCGTGTGGGTTTTCACCAATAAGACTCTCTCATTTTATTCCTCTCATTTTGTTGTATCAGATCCAAATAACTCCATCCTCCCATTTTGAACCTGCTTGTCGATTGATCAGAAAGACTTGAACAAGGTTTGGGGTAAAAAGAATTTGGATTGAATTACAACTTTGGAACCTTTTGGGCGGGATCATTGCCGAACCATTATAACTTCTGCCCCAGTTTCATTTTAGGGGGACTTTGGATTTTTCTTTTGGTGTGACTGAACCCCAGAGAGAGGCTGCCTACGTATCCTTTCGGAATCAAGTCGAACGTAGTTCATGAAAACTTTGTTTTTTGATTTTTCTTTAGTTTTTCTGCTTTGTTTTGTTTTCTTTTTTCATTTCATTTCCTTTTTTCCTCTCTTCTTTTTTCTTTTTTTTTTCATCTTTTCTCTTTCTTTTTTTTCATTTTCTTTGCCTTTTCTTCCCTTTTTTTCTTTTTTTTTTCATTTCATTTTTCAATAACACTTCCTGGTTCCAAAGAGGGTAATCAAAGAATGGGAGCCGGCTCAAAGGGTTCGCAAAGGGTTGATAGTGTTTGGGTAGCGAGAAAGAAAGCCTTTGTCATCCCAACTGGAGAATATTAGAACTATATGGAGGATCCAACATAGTACCTTTTCACTGCATTTGCATTGACAGTTGTTTTAGGGATATTTCCTTCGATGTGTCCCAACTATAATGCACTCTTTTGGCAGTACTCTTGTTGCAATGTATGGAACATTCCACTCTGGAACCAATTTTCCTTCAACTGTTCCAACTTTTTGTCTTATTTCCTCAAATTTATCCTCTTTGCATTCTGGCTCTTGACTCATTATTTCGAGGTCTGACAGCTTTCAGGATCCGGGCATGAAGTCCACAAGCATGTCATGTTATTGAAATCTGCATTTAACAGAACTGAAAAGAGAATAAGAAATATGACAAGATTAAGAAAAGAGACATTCCTGGACAATGAAATATTAATTTCATTTGATTTTTGATTTTTTTGATTTTTTTTGATTTTTTTTTCTTTTCAATTTTGAAGAAGAAGGGTTTACATCGGAAAGTAAGACAATGAAGTAAAACATCCGGAAAATCAAGACTGGCTACCGAGACTCTCGTCTGATGGGGAACTTTCAGGCTTGGCGATCGTTTTTTTGGCTTTTTTTCCGTCTCGGCAATGGCTGCACTAGCTTTCAGTGCCGGATCAAATTCCTCATCTTCACAAATAATTCCGACTCGTAAACATGAAGAGTTTTCGTGCAAAGAGAAAGTGAGTGGATACGAGCGATTTTTGCCCGTTTTGAATACTCAGTGTGAAGCATTTTTTTGAAAGATTTGACCGAACCTCTGCTTCACAGGTCTCCTACATATCCTTGGCTAAAAAGGAATCAGGTGATCAGGAGCTTCTTCATCCCGGAAAATGATTCTTTCAGCTTCAATTAGATCCTCAACTGCCCTTTTGAGGGTCCAACAATCCTCTATACTATGTCTCACTGCTCCAGAGTGGTATTCACATCCAGCGTCAGCTCAGTGTGGTGGGATTCGGGGTTCAGCCGGATTTGGGCCACTGGCTGTAGCAAACCTCGCCTGACTAGCTTTTGGAACAAACCCGAGTATGATTCACCAATAGGGGTGAGCTGATTCCTTTTGAAAGGCTCTCTCGGGCGAGGATTCTACCGAGGAATATTTGATTGGGGATTATATGGAGCTTGGTGAGGATGGGCATTTCTGGGAGGTGGAGTCCGGCTTTGTGTATAATGTTGTGGCCGCATGCAAAGTTGCGCGTTCGTCACCGCATACCAACAAAACCAACCACCTGAACAGAACCTGACTAATTTGCTCACACAACAACCTTTTAAGAAATTTTTTTTGAGATTTTGAGGTTTTTATTTATTTACAAAAGTACTTCAAAAGAAAAGCAAAAATATTTTTTGGACTTTTCAAAAATTTTATGCACATTTACAAAAGAAATACTTCTAAAGAAGAGAAAATTATTTTTGGATTTTTTTTCTAATTTTGTTTTTGGTTTTTTTCTTTTTTTGGAAAAATACTTCAAAATGAAGGAAACCTGTCTTTTTGGATTTTGATTTTTATTGATTTTTTTTATCTCATGGAAAACATTAGAAAGAAGGAAACCATTTTTTTTTTAGTTTAAAAAAACTACATTTTTATAATTTTCTAAGGACAGATTTTTAAACAAGGATCTAAAAGAAAATATTTTTGGATTTTTGAAAATTGGGGTCTCAAAGAAAGACTTTTCTATAAAAGCAAATAAAGGAAAATATTTTTGGATTTTTAAAAATTAGGATCGGAACCGATGAGGTTTACCTACGTATCTCACATCCGGTGAGAATCAGACCAACGTAGTTCGGGTAGATTTGTCAAAAGTAAATACTTTTTGAAAAATCCTTTTTCTTAAATATTTTCTTTTTTTTTTCAAAAATCCGGCAGCATTTCAGTACTATTTGGGCATTGGTATTTTTTCAAACAAGTGGTCACCCTCACTTAGCCCTAACACTGCTAATTTTCACAATTTTCTCTCATTATATACAAGCTGGTCAACATGCAAATCCAAAGCAAATAAATGCACAAGTAGCACGTAATATGCATCAGGATGGTCTTTTCATTTCGGGTTACCTGTCCTAGACGGACCCAACCCCTCTGTTGAGTCCCCTAAGTCAAATGCACATGATGCAAGCACACATCCCTATTAGGGATCCAGCATGAGGTTTTGTTTTTCTAGGTTCAAAAACCTGGTTTTATTGTTCTAGACCTGGCTTACCCGAGCGGACAACTCGGCCCGAGGGGGAGGCAGCGTACCGGGGATACAGAAGCTCTGCCGGCTTAGCAACTTATCCGAACCTCGTTCTAAAGGGAAAATACTCTAAACAAAAGAGAAGCTACACGAAGTGCACCCTTCTCCATGATGTAGAAGACTCAGAAAGAGGGAGGGATTCGTAGCAGTTTATATATACAATTTCAACAAATATCAAAGCAGTAAAATATTTAGCACATTAGCATGGAACATGTAGAAAAATCAGATAAAGCCAAATATAACAATTATACTAAGCTCGAATTCTTGAACCCTGAATTGAAATTCTGGGTTCGTGTCCCCAGCAGAGTTGCCAGATCTGTCACACCTCCTTTTTACACACCTACTCCGAAGGATAATGCATAAGGGAGTTTTTCTATTTAAAGTGACATTATTCGAAATGGGATTATTTATTTGATTTTGAGAGTCGCCACTTGGGATAGGTTTGGCTTTTGGTGTCCCAAGTCACCGCTTTATCTTGAATCCCAAATCGAGAAAAATTTCGACTTTCCGAATGGAATCCGCGAACCAGAAATTCTAAATAAGGAATTCTGTTGACCCGAGGGAAGGTGTTAGGCACCCTTGGATCCCGTGGTTCTAGCACGGTCGCTTAAACTATTGTAATTGGCTAAAAGCATATTTTTATAAATGTCATCCTATAGTGCAATTTTAAAATTATTTACCGTTTTTAATCAATTTTAATTTTAGGAAATTGAACATCGTTTAAAATATATTTTCGGATCACATCACATGAAATGCACCCGGATCCTCAACACACTTTATTCAACGTTTTGGGATTTGGATTTGGGTCACATGAAATGCATACCCGAATTTAGGAAGGTAAAATTATTAGAAAGCGCGCCTAAAGTGACTAGCGTGTTGTTAACTTTCCGGGAGGCCATGAAAATTCGCTAAATGGCACATCCCGATTTCTAAGTATTTTAATATGAGTATTAAAGAGGTTCACGCAATTTATGAGTTTTGTTTCGCACAGCACAGCTCATTTTATTTTAAAGGCCGTCCTAAAAGAACTAAGATTTTCTATTAAGTATTGTCTCTAAAAAAGGTCTTAGTTAGATAGCATTATTAATTACTATTAAAAAACAATCAAGGAATTTGGGCCTCAAGTTCAAGTCCACACTTGAACAAGAGGAAAACCTCTTAATTCAAATGTGCTACTTAACTTGGACAGCCCAAAACCTGTGTTAAAATTAATCCCACAAACTTAATACGAATTCAAGCCTTCAGCATTTTTGGGCTTCAAAATTAGCCTAGGAAGAAGGAAAATACAGTAGCTTGTATTAGAACTTGCCCAGCTTTGGGCTTCTGAGTATGACATTAGGCCTAGTTATCATTTAAACATAAGGTCCTTGTTGCCTTGGCTCATTATCGAGCCCATGAAGTCGGCTTCTAGGCCTGTTAACTACTTTGTAAAACAAATGCATCACTTATTTAAATCAAGTACTACTACGCAAACAGTCATTAGCTAACTAATATGATTAATCTGGAATCTAACAGCTAGTTAATTTCAAAATTATACATCTTAAACAAGCTCAACAATGATCTGGACATTAGGAACAAGTGCTGAAACTCGTTAATGTGCTCATTTTAGCCATGGCTATCAAATTGAATTTGTGAACCTCCAAATTGACATACATCATATGTGTAAAAATATCCTATTGTTTTACGATTTTCAAAATATAAATGAAACCCTGTGAGTTGCAATTTTAACAGGTATACGATGAACAAAATGACATAATCAGCCCTTTCCTTTTTAAGCTACAAGACAAGTTCAAACTAACATGAAAATTTAATACATGTGTTACTGGCAGAACACATTCATACAATTCTAAACTAACGCTACTTGAAAACACATTCATATAATTCAAAAAGGTCCAATGATCTAATTATCTACAAATCAATACTAAACTAGTGTTACTGGCAGAACATTCATGCAATTATAAAAGGTCCAGCAGTCTAATTAATTACAAATTAATATATTGTCAAATAAACAAAACTACTCTATGCCTTCAAACTAAACAAGGAACAGGAAATTTCATAGATCGAATTCAATAACATTTCATCATTTAATCTGCTACATCAATCCTATATTGAGTCTTCACAAGTTGTATGAGACCAAATGAGTACCTGGAAAGGGAATAAATGCAGGAAATGAGAATCAACAGGGCAGGCAATAGCAAATGAAGACAACAGCAACACAACACTGATATAAACCCAACAGTGAGATTTTGAGATATAAAATCAATCTAGCAAATAGAACAACATTGATTTAGATGAAACAGTAATGACTTCAGGAGTTTTTGAACATGAGATTCTCAGGAAAAAAGCTTCAATGGAATATTAATGATTTCTGGATTTTTAGTAGCTTTCGAGTCTTTGAAACCTTTTTTTTTTGGTTTTTTCTTTCTGATTTTTCTAAGATCTGGGATTTGAATTTCAAAAGCTTTAGAGTTTTTGAATCTCTAATGCTTCTAGAAATTGGTAGGGATTTTTCAGATTTCAAACTTGTTCAATAAGGCAATGGCATGCCTTTTTATAGGCAAAGCTTAGGGCATCCCTCCTATTTCTGTTTTATCCCTAAGTCCCTCCTTTATTTTGTCAATTTTAGCTAGTTAGTTCCTTATTTATTGGCTTGTTGCCCAAGTTAGACTATTAAGTTCCTGAAATTCTAATTGGAACCCCATCTATAATGTTCTAGGGGCTTCCATTTCAGTTATTTGCAGGATTCCCTATTTTAAATTACCCCAATTACCCTTGAACTAAGTCTGAAGTTACTAACCAACCCCAGCCCTGTTAACTTGTTAAAAATTGACTATAGTTAAACCAAACAATTCTAATTCAGCTATATCCAAATAATTAAAACTAATAGAAATCCTAACAATCAAACTAATCAGTCAAGACTGGAAAATAATTCTAATTATCACTAATGTCTTAAGGCTAAGACTAAAAAAAAATCGAAACTAAACTAATACAGCAACAATCGTGGATTAACCATCGAATCAGACACATAACATGAATCAAATTGAATCAAAATTAATTCTAAGAACAACTAAAAAAATAAACAGAAAAATCAAATCTAACTAACTAATCAGTAAAAATTAAAGCCTATACTAGTAGAAACAAACACTGAATTAAACCAAAAACATCACAACTAAAATCAAAACAAAAAATTAAACTAAAAAATCAAAAATCACAAAACAGAATCGATAATAAAAAAGAAATAATCGAATAAGGAGGAAAAAACTTACTGATTTGGCCTTCATTTGGACTGACCTCGAGTCCGGTCTTCAAATAATATTATGTGTTTGTTCTTGCCAAGAACAAACACATAACATAATTTCAAGACCCTTTCGAACACTGGCTAACACTGGAAACTCGAACAGTCTTGAACGGAACACTAGATCTAAAATCCGAGGAGTTACTGTTGGATTTGGGAAAAATTAGTTTGGGGTTTAGGTAGAGGAGGGTGAGACGATTGTGGGGTGTGATTTTGGTGGGGTTTGGGTGGCGGCGCCGCCGTGTGCGGCGGAGGCGATGTTTAGGTTTTTTGAAGATTTGAGACGTTTGGGTGATATTCGAAAGAAACTGAAGGTAGATATGGAAAGGGGAGGAGGGGAGGAATACGGGGTGTAAATTTGCAGGTTGTTGGAGCTTCGCCACTGGCGGAGGCGATTTCCGGCCGGCGCCTTACGACGGAGCTGGTGGGGAATCAAGGGCGGCTACGGTTTGTATATTAGGGTAATCAGAGACGGAATGGGGGGGGGGGGGGGGTTACGCGTTTGGACACTATTATATCAAGAAATCATCAATTTCTGACCGTTAGATTGAGGAACCTAGACGGTCAAGATTAATTGCCACCAAAACGATGTCGTTTAGGGGTTTGGGCTGGGTTGAATCCGGATTTCTTTGGGATTGGTTTGGGCTGATGAGTTTGACTTGAATATCGGCCCAAAAAGTAGTTGGCCTGATTTGCTCTTTTTTTTGGTTTTCTTTTTAATTCAAACATTTTATTTATTGTCTTTTTGCTCGTTCTTTTTATTTAAAATCAACTCATTTTCATTTCTTTTTGATTTTTGTTTTTGTTAAAAGCAAGAAAAACTAAAATTAAAAACAACAAAGACTTGAATTAAACTGAAATCAAACTAATTAATTTTCCTAAAACTAACTAAATCCCAATTTAAAAGGAAAGCTAAACAAAAATGTAAAAATGACTATTTTGTTATTTTTCTCTTATTTTGGTAATATTAATTAACTAATAAAACTAAAAATATAAAAATCGAATTCTAAATGCAAATATGCTATTTTTGTATTTTCTATGAATTATGCCAACTAAAAATGCACACAAAATTTTTTATCAGCATGATTTGGGCTTATTGCCATGTTTTGGGCTTAATGCTGATTATTTGAATCCTTCGGGGATTGTTTTCACTATTTCCTCACTATTTGACACATTATTTGAACTCAGTCCTAATGATTATACTGTTTTGCTAACTTAGCCATTTTATTGAAACTCTTGAGACTTTAAATGATATTTTGCTGTTGTTTGGGCTGAGACTTATTATGTTATTGATGCCCGAGGGGCTATGATGTTCTGGACTAAGTGAGGCTTTCAGTCCTTGAGTGTGATGTGAGGAGGCTTTCAGGCCTCGAGTGCTGTGAGGAGGCTTTCAGGCCTCGAGTGTACTGTGAGGAGGCTTTCAGGCCTCGAGTGTACTGTGAGGAGGCTTCAGGCCTCGAGTGTGATGTGAGAAGGCTTTCAGGCTTTATGATGATATAGAGCTTGGGCCGTAAGGGGCCCCTCCGGAGTATGCACCCCCACAGTGAGCGCGGGTACCCATGTGATATGAGAGTGAGCCCGAGGGGTTGATACTATGCTGAGTGATTGAGATTGAGCCCGAGGGGCTGTTATTGTACTGTTCCACTGATACTGGGCTCGAGGGGCAGTTTACTCTTTACTCCTGATTTACTATTTTTACCTGTCTCACCTTTTTAACTGAGGCTTCATTTGATTTTCACGTACTATACTGTTTTCAAAGGATTTACTTCCTAATTTAGAACTGCATTGTGCTGTTATGTGTTTTCTAATCATCGGTTATTATTTATTATTATTGCTCACTAAGTCGGAGTACTCACATTACTCCCTGTACCATATGTGCAGATACAGGTATCCTGAAGGCATAGTCTAGCTTTTTTTTGCCGTTCAGATTATCACCGGAGTCATCGAGGTAGCTGCATGGCGTCCGCAGGACTCGATTTCTCCTCTTATCCTTTTATTTCCGCATTCTTGACTATTCTATGTATAGGCTGCTACTCAGTTGTATTTAGAGGCTCTTGACTCGTGACACCAATCGGTGCAATTGTAGTGGTATATTCTGGGTTTTCGCACTGTTTATTTGCTATTAGAGATTTATAATTATGTTAATTTAGTAATTAAACTCTATTATTTTGTAATGAACCCCATACGAGGGTTGAGAGTGATGTATTGGTCAGGCTTGCCTAACATTGTGTTGGGCGGCATCAAGACCGGGATTGGGGTCGTGACAAGTTGGTATCAGAGCCTAGGTTACCAGGTCTCGCGAGTCATGAGCCAGTTTAGTAGAGTCTCGCGGAGCGGTACGGCGACGACTGTATTTCTCCTCGAGAGGCTATAGAACCTTTAGAAAAAATTCCACATTCTTGAAATTCTTGTCGTGCGAACTTGTTGATCCGAATACTAAACTTCTCTTTATTCTGTTCTCTCACAGATGGTGAGGACACGAGCTATCGGACATGCTAGACGACCACCAGTACCACCTACTGAGGCCACCAGAGGCCATAGATGCGAACGTGGTCATGGCCGAGGCAGAGCGGCGAGGGCAGCACCTATTGATCCACAAGTTGTCCCAGTTCCGGATCAGGCTCCAGCAGTACCAGCTCAGGCACCGGCTGTGCCTATAGTGATTCCTGGCCTCCAGGAGACATTAGCCTAGATCTTGACAGTGTGCACGAGCTTGGCTCAGGTGGTTTCAGCCACCACAACAGCAGTAACTACTTCACAGGCCGAGGGAGGCAATCAGACCCCCGCTGCTCGCACACCTGAGCAGGTAGTACAGGGGTTACAGACTCCAAAGGCACCTCCAGTTCAGCCAGTGGTACCAGTTCAGGAGTTCAGGGTTCCAGTGATGCCCGAGGACGAGCAGCGTCACCCCGAGAGGTTTGGTAGACTCCAACCTCTGACCTTTAGTGGAGCTGAGGGCGAGGATGCCAAGGGTTTTCTCGACAGATGTCAGCGTATGCTTCGTACAATGGAAATTCTTGAGTCCAGCGGTGTGGCTTTCACTACTTTTCAGTTTACTGGGGCTGCCTTCACTTGGTGGGAGGCGTATGAGCAGCGTAGGCCGGTTGGTGCAACACCTTTCACTTGGAAGGATTTCTCCACTCTCTTCTTAGAGAAGTATGTACCGCAGTCCCGCAGAGAGGAGCTGCACAGACAGTTTGAGTGGCTACGGCAGGGAGATATGACAGTGTCCCAATATGAGATGAGATTTTCAAAGTTAGCTCGTCATGCAGTTTGGATGGTTCCGTCGGATCGTGAGCGTATCCGGAGGTTTGTTGATGGTCTTAACTATTCTCTTTGTGTTCTTATGACTAGGGAGCAAGTGCTGGGGGACACATTTGAGGAGGTGGTTGATATATCCCGAGAGATTGAGGCGGTTCGCCGTCACGATCGAGATGAGAGGGAGGCAAAGAGGCCTCGAGGTTTTGGTAGTTTCAGTGGCGCTCCTTCGAGGGGCAAGTTCCAGCAGGGTCGGGGTCGTTTGTTCAGGCTCGCTCAGTCAGCTCGACCCGAGTATAGAGGTGGATCTTCTGGCCATGGTTATCATGGTTCTCAGCATAGTCAGCCATCTCTCAACGCTCTTCCAGCACAGAGTTCGTCTCGTTCTCCATCTGCCTAGGGTTCTTCCAGGCTGAGTGCATCAGCTAGTCACTCTGGCATGAGAGGTTCCCTTCAGTCCCAGTACCCAGCTCTCGGGAGTTGCTTTGAGTGCGGGGAGTTCGGGCATATGTGGAGGCAGTGTCCTCGTCGTGCAGCTAGCTCGTCTCAGCAGAGGGGTCAGCCCTCATCTTTTGGTCCATCTTCTTTAGCACCCGCCCCGCCAGCTAGAGGTGAAGGTCAAGAAGCCAGGGGCTGCCCTAGGGGTGCAAGTTGATCGGGCGGTGGTCATGCCCGCTTTTATGCTCTTCAGGGCAAGACGGATGCTATTGCCTCGGACGCTGTTATCACAGGTATTATCTGACTCTGCCACAGGGATGCCTCAGTCTTATTTGATCCCGGTTCCACCTATTCCTATGTTTCTTCATATTTTTCTCATCATTTGGGTACGACCCGAGGGTGTCTTGCTTTACCTGTTCATGTATCTACCCCGGTGGGTGATACTATTATTGTAAACCATGTATATCGGCCGTGTTTGGTGACTATTGGGAGTCTGGAGACCCGAGTTGATTTACTGCTATTGAGCATGGTGGATTTTGATGTTATTTTGGGCATGGACTGGCTATCTCTGAGTCATGCCATTCTAGACTGTCATACTAAGACAGTCACTCTGGTTATACCGGGTATTTTGAGGATCGAGTGGCGTGGCGTGATTGACTATGTTCCTAGCAGGGTGATCTCTTTCCTAAAGGCCCAGCGTATGGTTGGGAAGAGTTGTCTTTCCTATTTGGCATTTGCGAGGGATGTGGGAGCCGAGCCTCCTAGTATTGATTCTGTCCCGATTGTAAGGGAGTTTCTAGATGTGTTTTCCTGCAGACCTGCCGGGCATGCTACCGGAAAGGGACATTGATTTTGGTATTGACCTGGTGCCGGGCACCCAGCCCATTTCCATTCCGCCATACCGTATGACACCAGCAGAGTTGAAGGAATTAAAGGATCAGCTTTAGGAACTCCGAGATAAGGGGTTCATTCGACCGAGTGTGTCACCGTGGGGTGCACCCATTCTATTTGTGAAGAAGAAAGATGGCACAATGAGGATGTGCATTGACTACAGGCAATTGAACAAAGTGACAGTGAAGAACAAGTATCCCCTGCCTCCTATTGATGATTTGTTTGACCAGCTTCAGGGAGCGAGGGTGTTCTCTAAGATTGACATTCGTTCGGGATATCACCGGTTGTAGATCAGGGATTCAGATATTGTGAAGACTGCTTTCAGGACTAGATATGGGCACTATGAGTTTCTTGTTATGTCTTTTGGGCTGACCAATGCCCCAGTAGCATTCATGTACTTGATAAACAATGTATTTCGGCCGTATCTGGACTCGCTCGTGATTATTTATTGATGATATTCTGGTGTACTCGCGTAGCCTGGAGGAGCACGCACAGCATTTGCGGGTTGTATTACAGAGATTGAGGAGACAGAAGCTTCATGCAAAGTTCTCTAAGTGTGAGTTTTGGCTTGGGTCAGTGGCTTTCTTGGGGCACGAGGTGTCCAGCGAGGGTATTCACGCCGACCCGAAGAAGATAGAGGCGGTGCAGAGTTGGCCTAGACCGACCTCAGCCACGGAGATTTGTAGTTTCCTTTGGGTTGGCAGGTTGTTATTGGCAGTTTATTTAGTGATTTTCCTCTATTGCATCGCCCTTGACCATGTCGACGTAGAAGGGTGCTCCATTTGTATAGTCGGACGAGTGCGAGGAGAGCTTTCAGAAGCTCAAGATAACTTTGACCACGGCTCTAGTGTTGGTTTTTCCATCAGCTTCAGGTTCTTACACTGTATATCGTGATGCTTCGAGAGTTAGGAATGTGTGTTGATGTAGGAGGGTAGAGTTATTACATATGCTTCTCGTCAGTTGAAGCCCCACGCGAAGAACTACCCTGTACATGATTTGGAGTTGGCTGCTATAGTTCATGCTTTGATGATTTGGAGGCACTACTTGTATAGCGTATCTTGTGAGGTGTTCACTGATCATTACAGTCTTCGGCATCTATTCAAGCAAAAGGATCTCAATTTGAGGCAGCGGAGGTTGCTAGAGCTACTCAAGGACTATGATATTACCATTCTGTATCACCCGGGGAAGGCCAATGTGTTGGCCGATGCTTTGAGCCGAAAGGCAGTTAGTATGGGTAGTTTGGCGTACATTCCAGTTGGGGAGAGGCCCTTTGTAGTTGATGTCCAGGCTTTGGCCAATCGGATGGTGAGGTTAGATATTTCGGAGCCTAGTCCGGTGTTGGCTTGTGTGGTTTCTTGGTCTTTATTGTATGACCGCATCAAAGAGCGCCAGTATGATGATCCTCATTTGCTTGTCCTTAAGGACAGGGTTCATCATGATGATGCCAGAGATGTGACTATTGATGATGATGGCGTGTTGAGGATGCATGGCCGGATTTGCATGCCCAATGTGGATGGGCTTTGGGAGTTGATATTGGAGGAGGCCCACAGCTCGCGGTACTCCATTCATCCGGGTGCCGCAAAGATGTATCAGGATTTGAGGCAGCGCTATTGGTGGAGAAGGATGAAGAAGGATATTGTCGGGTTTGTGGCTCGGTGTCTCAATTGTCAGTAGGTAAAGTACGAGCATCATAGGCCGGGTGATGTTCTTCAGCGGATGGTTATTCCTGAGTAGAAGTGGGAGAGGATTACTATGGACTTTGTGAGTGGTCTCCCTCGGACTTTGAGGAAGTTTGATTCGGTTTGGGTGATTGTGGATCGGCTGACCAAGTCCGCACACTTCATTCCAGTATGTACTACTTGTTCTTTGGAGCGGCTGGCAGGGATCTTTATCCGGGAGATTGTTCGATTGCATGGGGTTCCAGTGTCTATTATCTCAAATAGGGGTACTCAGTTCACCTCTCAGTTCTGGAGAGTTTTTCAGCAGTAGTTGGGTACACAAATGGAGTTGAGCACATCGTTTCATCCTCAGACGGACGGGCAGTCCGAGCATACTATTCAGATATTAGAGGACATGTTGCATGTCTGTGTGATTGATTTTGGAGGTTCTTGGGATGAGGTTCTGCTGCTTTCTGAGTTTGCCTACAATAACAACTATCAATCGAGCATTCAGATGGCTCCGTATGAGGCGTTGTATGGGAGGCGGTGTAGATATCCCATTGGGTAGTTCGAGCCCAACAAGGCTAGGTTGTTGGGGACAGAGATGGTTCAGGATGCCTTGGAGAAGATGAAGTTGATACAGGAGAGGCTTCGCACAGCGCAGTCGCGTCAGAAGAGTTATGCGGATCGGAAGGTCCGGGAGGTGTCATATATGGTGGGTGAGAAGGTCTTGGTGAAGGTTTCGCCCATGAAGGGTGTCATGCGGTTTGGGAAGAAAGGGAAGCTGAGTCCGTGGTTCATTGGACCTTTTAAGGTACTTAGGAGGATTGGGGAGGTGGCTTATGAGCTTGCCTTGCCACCCAGCTTGTCAAGCGTGCACCGGTATTTCATGTATCTATGCTTCGGAAGTATGTTGAGGACCCGTCTCATGTATTGGATTTCAGCACTGTTCAGTTGGATGATGATTTGACCTATGATGTGGAACCAGTGGCTATTTTGGGTCGTCAGGCTCGAAGGTTGAGATCAAAGGATATAGCTTCGGTAAAGGTGCAGTGGAGAGGTCGGCCCGTAGAGGAGGCTACTTGGGAGACCGAGCGGGAGATGCGGAGCATATATCCTCACTTGTTTGAGGCTTCAGTTATGTTTCTTGACCCGCTCGAGGACGAGCATTTGTTTTAGTTAGGGAGGACTCGGACCGTCGTCACGTGAGTTACCACCCCGTTTCCCTCATTTTCTGCTTCCGTATGTTTTGTTATACGAGTCTTGGGTGAATGAGTTGATTTGGATTGATTTTGGATGGAAATGAGACACTTAGTCTCTTTAAGGAAAGCTTGTTTTGGAAAAGTCAACCGGATGTTGACCTAGAAGTTAGAGGGCTCGGATGTGATTTCTGGTGATTTGTTTAGCTTTAGGGGTTGATTTGCGACTTAGGAGTGTGATCAAAATTTATTCTGGAGTTTCGGTGTAGAATTAGGCTTGAATTGGCGAAGTTAGTATTTTGGCGAATTCCGGTTGGTAGGTGAGATTTGGATCCGAGGGTCAGAATGGAATTCCGAGAGTTGCAGTAGCTTCGTTAGGTGATTTTTGATGTGTGTGCAAAATTTTAGGTCATTCGGAGGTGTGTTGGTTGGGTTTTTAATCACATGCGTAATTCAGAAGTTTTAGAAGAACTTAGGCTTGAATCCGATGTAATTTGGTGGTTTTGGTGTTAATTGTGGTGTTTTGATGATTGGAGCAAGTTTGAATGATGTTTTAGGATGGGTTTGCACTTTTTGTTGAGGTCCCGGGGGCCTCGGGCTGGTTTCAGATGGCTATCTGGATGAAATTTGAAGTCGGGAGTTTACTGAAGGCACCTGGTATCTGGTATTTCCGCATCTGCGGAAAGGAACCGCAGATGCAGTTGCGCAAGTGCAGAGGAGAAGACCGCAGGTGCGGTGATGATCTTGGAAGGGAGGAACTGCAGATGCGGAAAGGAATCCGCATCTGCGAGGCCGCAGATGCGTTTAAAGAGTCGCAGAAGCGAAGGGGAGAGATTGGGTATGTCTGCAGAAGCGGACGGTTATCCGCAAATGCAGTATCCGCATGCGGAAATGTGACCACATGAGCGGTCGTGGCTTTTAAGTGAAGATCCGTAGAAGCGGAAAATGAATTTAAATGCGGTAGTTGCGGATGCGGAAAAGAGACCGCAGATGCAAAAATCCCTATTATCAGAAGGGTTTTAATGTTCATTTTTGTTCTGCGAAGCTTAGTATATTTCCACAGTTTTTAAGCAAGCTTGAGAGCTCTTGGACGGAAATGAAGGGGGATTTCGACTAGGTGTGATTGGAGGTAAGTTCCTTGGCTTAAATACATGATATTATGGTAGATTTAACATGAAAATTGGTTGAAATTCATCAAAAGAGGGTAAAGCTGGGGCTTGGAAAATTGGTCATTTAAAATGGGATTTGAAGGGACAAATGGACTCCGATTTTGGTAAATTTGATATGTATAGACTCGTGGAGAGACGAGGAGTCCGGTGATGTAAATTTTCTAATTTTTCGAGAAGTGGGCCCGGGGCTCGAGTTTTGCCAACTTCGTAATTTTTGATGTTTTTCGAGTCTTTTCGATTTGGTTGTATTCCCTTGGTCTATTGTAACGTATTCCTTGTGGTTTTGATCGAATTCTACGCACGAGGAGGTTGATTCACGAGTCAAGGGCGTAGCAAGCTAGGATTTTGGCCGTCTTGAGGTGAGTAATGATAGTAAATGATATCCTGAGGGTTTGAAACCCCATATTTGCACAACGTAGTGCTATATTAAGGTGAAACACGCACCTAATGGTGAGCGCGGGGTTGTTTACTACCGGGGATTGTGGCTTGGTCCGTCCCGTTTGATATTTTACCGCGTATTTGACTGAGATGTTTTGTTTATCAGCATGATTTGGGCTTATTGCCATGTTTTGGGCTTAATGCCGATTATTTGAACCCTTCGGGGATTGTTTTCACTATTTACTCACTATTTGTCACGTTATTTGAACTCAGTCATAATGATTATACTGTTTCGCAAACTCAGCCATTTTATTGATCTTTAAATGATATTTTACTGTTGTTTGGGCTGAGACTTATTATGTTATTGATGCCCGAGGGGCTATAATGTTATGGACTGAGTGAGCTTTCAGGCCTTGAGTGTGATGTGAGGAGGCTTTCAGGCCTCGAGTTCTGTGAGGAGGCTTTCAGGCCTCGAGTGTATTGTGATGAGGCCTTCAGGCCTCGAGTGTATTGTGAGGAGGCTTTCAGGCCTCGAGTGTGATGTGAGAAGACTTTCTGGCCTTGTGATGATATAGAGTTTGGGCTGTAAGGGGCCCCTCCGGAGTCTGCACCCCCACAGTGAGCGCGGGTACCTATGTGATATGAAAGTGAGCCCGAGGGGCTGATACTATGCTGAGTGATTGAGATTGAGCCCGAGGGGCTGTTATTGTACTGTTCCGTTGATACTGGGCCCGAGGGGCAGTTTACTCTTTACTCGTGATTTACTGTTTTTACCTGTCTCACCTATTTTTAACTGAGGTTTCATTTGATTTTCATGTACTATACTGTTTTCAAAGGATTTACTGCCTAATATAGAACTGCATTGTGCTGTTATGTGTTTTCTAATCTTCGGTTATTATTTATTATTATTGCTCACTGAGTTGGAGTACTCACATTACTCCCTGCACCATGTGTGCAGATACGGGTATCCCGGAGGCGTAGTCTAGCTTTTTCTGCCGTTCAGATTATCACCGGAGTCATCGAGGTAGCTGCATGGCGTCCGCAGGACCCGATTTCTCCTCTTATCCTTTTATTTCTGCATTCTAGACTATTCTATGTATAGGCTGCTACTCAGTTGTATTTAGAGGCTCTTGACTCGTGACACCAGATCGGTGGGATTATAGTGGTATAATCTGGGTTTCCGCACTATTTATTTGCTATTACGAATTTATAATTATGTTAATTTAGTAATTAAACTCTGTTATTTGGTAATGAACCCCATACGAGGGTTGAGAGTGATGTATTAGTCGAGCTTGCCTAGCATTGTGTTGGGTGCCATCATAACCGGGATTGGGGTCGTGACAGTAAGTAGTTGTGTCCTCATCAATAGTTTCAAATATTTCTGTGGGCACATGGGTATTAGGCTAGAAATCTTCCATGTAAAAGTAATAATGGGGTATGGGAAGATTGTGAATTCAAAATACGGTAAATGGAGTAGAAAGTTATAAAATCTCTCACAAAAGGAACTAAAAACCACAATGTATACCTAGTGCTAGACAACATGCTCAAATGAGCTAGGATCTTAGTTGTATCTCTAATTCTTGGCTAAATTCATTGCTCTCATAAAATAGATCGACGTTGGTAGGGATTTCCAAAATTTATTGTAAGGAATTAAAGGAGACTCCATTGAGGTATGTATGGCTAACCCTTTTCTTTTTAGTGTTGAATTCTTAGTGTTCAAATGGTTGGTGGGAAATTTCGAATTGATTCTACTTGATTGATTGCATTAATGTGTTGGGTGACGGACTTTCGTTCAACATTGTTCTATGTGCTTATTTGAAATCATGAAAATTGATAAGGTGATCATGTCTTTCAAGTGTTCGTTATTTTCTTAAGCATGTGCACGCCTTGTATGATAGCCCTTGACAAATGAATGATGGAACTACATAACAAATTGACAAACCCCACGATGGCATATATTTTAAAGACATGGTATTTGGCACTAAAAAATATTGACCTAAAAGAACGGAAAAACTTAATCAAAAATCATATGAAACTTATTTGGTGAACTTCCGTGATGTGATTATTGATGATGTAACTGTTTTCCATTGGTTCACTGTTCATGCTATTAAGAATTGTGTTTACCATACACACTAGTACTATTCGACAGTACTAACGTCCCTTTCGCCGGGGGCGCTACATCTTTGGATGGATGTAGGCGGTTCCGTTGCTGATAGCGCCGATCGCAACTAGTGGTTCACCCTTGTTCTCTTCACAGCTGTCTCAGTGAGCCCCCTTTCCTCCCAGGGGTTTGTAGTTATTCTTTGTGTAAGTTACTACATTTTGACATATGGCCAGGGCCTTATTGCCGGCATCATCATTTTGGTCTCTTGTATCCTTAGAGGCTCCGTAGATATTTCTGTGGGTCATGTATGGGTGCCGGGGTGGTCTTAGCATCACGTTGTATTCTGAAACTTTTCATTAGACTATCAACTGTATGTACTTTTGGGAACTAAACTATGGCATGTACTAATATATAACTGTATGGAAATCTTGGAAGTTTAAATTACGGCTTAATGTTGTGTTATAAAATAATGCGTCCATGATAAAATGTATAAACCCCCCTCCCTTTTATCCTTCAATTACACTAAATGGAATCCGGTCCCGTAATTTTATCGAGTTGGGTAGGAAGTGTTCAGGTAAGGCTTTCTCGATCGGGTTTCCTCAATCGCGCGCCGGTCATGCTCCCCAATGTCGGGGCATGACAGTTTATTGATGTTAATTGATTTGGAGCCAAATCAAAAGGAAAAGCGGTGTTTGAGGCTTGAGTTGGCCGTAGACGTTCGAGGTAAGTGTTTGATCTAATCCTAGCTTGAGGGATTAGGAGTTGCATCCTATTTGCTACATGCTACTTGTTGTGTATGAAATATAGGCATGGTGACGAGTACCTATACATTGGTGTCAAGCATGACCGTGAGTCTTAAATTGTAATTTGATGTGTTCTTAAATAATACTACGGATGTTTAAGTTGATGATTCTATGTGTTGAGCAAGGATTATGAATATACACGTGGAAATTACTTATGATGGAGTATTGGTGTTAGTTGAGGTAGTAGAATGTTGGGACAAGTTTTGTTATAGCTATTTCTTCCCTGTCGGGATGTATTTACTTATATTGTTGATTCCCTTGCTGTGGTAGCATTCCCTTGATGTGGTAGCATTCTTTCTTTAATTAATCCCTTGTCGGGACTGTATTTGTAAATTGGTATTGAACTGTATATGTGGATCGAGTTGCGCACCGCAATAATGATATAAACAGATCGAGTTTCACGCTGCAACAATGATATAAACGGATCGGGTTGCACACGTAACAATGATATAAATGGGTTAGGTTGCACGCTGCAACAGTGATATAAATGGATCGGGTTGCACACCGCAACAATGATACAGTTGGATCGGGTTGCACGTTGCAATCGTGATAAATTATAAGGATCGGGTTGAGCGCCGCAACGTTTTTATTATTTATTTTGTTATAGATATTAAATTGTTCTTATGTATTTCTCTTAAATTACTATGGTATTGATATTCCCTCGCAGCATGTACCCCCTCCCATCTTTATTTGTTTATTACTGTTTATTTTCCGCTGCATATTATATAATTGCACAGATTTTTTTGGTAGTGTAGTACTAGCCTCGTCACTACTTCACCGGGTTAGGCCAGGTACTTACCAGCACATGGGGTCGGTTGTGCTGATACTACAGTCTGTACTATGTGCAGATCTCAGAGCAGCAACTTTTGGACAATAGCAGTGGGTAGCTGCCTTCAGTCCAGCTAGAGATCTCGAGGTAGACCTGCAGGCATCCGCAGGCCCAGCGTTCTCTTATCTCTTTATATGTATTCTGCTTTCATCTACTTGTAAGACACACAGTACTTTTCTTTCAGACATTTGGTTGTAGTATTCATAGTCAGTCCGTGATATTGTGACACCGGATTCTGGGTAGAGATATATGTTGGTGTAGTCATACTGGTTATGGTTAATTTATCATATTAAGTCTTCCTCTTGTTTTTATTTATTGTTAATGTTTCACTGTTGTTCACGTAATAGTTTAAAATTGTTAAAAGGGGCTAATAAATGAGTTAGTAATTCTACAATACGCTGCTTGCCTAGCTTCCACGAGTAGGCTCCATCATGACTACCAAGGATGGGAAATCCGGGTCATGACAAGTTGGTATCAAAGCTCTAGGTTACATAGGGCTAACTATTCACGGACAAGCTTCGTAGAGTCCGAGGGATCGGTACAGAGACATATATATTTATCCCCTGAGGCTGTAGAGTTAGGAAAAAAATTCTCATTTATTCTTTCTTGTCATGCGATTTGGTTTCTCAATGCTAATTGAATTTCTACTCTGTTCTTTCACAAATGGCGAGAAAACGCGCTTCCTCATCCACCAGTCCATAGCCTGAGCCCCAAGCAGCAGCTCCCACGAGGGGTAAAGGGTGAGGCCGAGGCCGGGCTAGAGGCCGAGGTAGGGGCAGAGCTCAACCCAGAGCAGCAGCACCAGCGGTGGAGCCTCAAGTTGATTTTGATGATGAGGTTCCAGCCTAGACAATTCTGGTGGGCCCTGCTCATCTCCTAAAGGGGTTATTGCTACCTTTGTACTCTAGGATGCTTTTGTCCGTCTAGTGGGCCTTGTGGAGAGCGTCACCCGGGCAGGCTTGCTTCCTGTAGCACCAGCCGTCTCTCAGGCTGGAGGAGGAGCCTAGACTGTTGCTACTCGCACTCCAGAGAAGATGGCTCCCCAGTTTCAAACTCTAGCAGCTCAGCCAATTGGAGTAGTTTAGCCGAATGTGGTAGCTCAGACCGGTGATGGAGCAGTTATGTCCGCAGATGCTTTGTAGAGATTGGACATGTTCACGAAGCTCTTCACTACAACTTTCAGCGGTGCATCTTCTGAGGATCCCCAGGATTATATAGAAAGTTGTCACAATGTTCTCAGGAACATGGGGATAGTGGAGACCAATGGGGTCGATTTTGCTACTTTCCGCTTATCTGGATCCACCAAGACTTGGTGGAGATATATTGTTTGGCTAGACCAGCTGGATCACCAGCTTTGACTTGGGAGCCGTTTACTCAGTTATTTCTGGAGAAGTTTCTTCCTATCTCTTAGAGAGAGGCCTATCGGAGGCAGTTTGAGCATCTCCAGCAAGGTTCTATGATTGTTACTCAGTATGAGACCTGATTCATCGACTTAGCTTCTTATGCTCTTGTCATACTTCCCACCGAGAGAGAGAGGGTGAGAAGGTTCATTGAGGGACTTTTCCAGCCTATTCAACTTCAAATGGCTAGGGAGACCGGGAGTGAGATTTCCTTCCAAGAGGTGGCCAATGTGGCCATGAGAGTGGAGATGGTTCTGTCGCAGGGAGGTGGTCATGGGTCGGACAAGAGGCCTCATTATTCATAGAGGAGGCAGGGATTCATATGGTAGAGGCCATCCTCCTAGGCCCTTTCAGTCATCACTTCAGGTTTCTCATGGCGCTTCAGGTGGTCATGGTTCTCATAAGCAGTATTCTGAACAGCAGCCCTACAGTGCACCCCCAGCTCCTATCAGTGCACCGTTGCTTCTGAGCTTTTGGGGTGGTCATTTAGGCCGCCAGGGTCAGTCTCAGTTTCCTCTGCCATATCACTCAGATGGATGCTATGAGTATGGTGAGTATGGCCATATTCGGAGGGCTTGTTCGAGATTGGTGGGTACTTAGTTGCATCAGCAGGGTTCTTGTGATATGGTTCCGGCACCAGGTGTTCCTTCGCCTGCTCCGCCAGCTAGGGGTGGGGGTAGAGGTGCTAGAGGTGGAGGCAGATGTGCTAAAGGTGGAGCTCAGACCGCAAGGGGTGGAGGCCAGCCAGCTATAAGCCGTCCTAGAGATGTGGTCCAGGGTGGTGTGCCCAACCCCGATGTTATGCTCTTCCAGCCAGGCCTGAGGCTGAGGCTGAGGCTGAGGCTTCCGATGCAGTCATCACAGGTACTATTCTGGTTTGCAGCAGAGATGCTTCAATTTTACACTATCCAGGGTCTACCTACTACTATGTGTCGTTTTATTTTGCACCATATCTGGTCATGCCTAGAGATTCCTTGAGTGCCCTTGTATATGTGTCCACAGCGGTGGGTGATTCTATTGTGGTTGATCGAGTCCATCACTCTTGTATCGTTGTGATTGGGGGTCTTGAGACTCGTGTAGATTTGTTTCTTCTGGACATGGTTGATTTTGATGTTATATTGGGGATGGACTGGTTATCAGCTTACCACACTATCTTGGACTATCATGCAAAACCTATGACCTTAGCCTTGCCGGTTTTACCTCATTTATAGTAGAGATGGACTCCTGGTCATTCTACCCGTAGTGTTATCTCTTATGTTAAGGCTCGGCGTATGGTCGAGAACGGGTGTTTGGCCTATTTGGCTTATGTTCGTAATTCTAGTGCCGAGATTCCTTTTATTGATTTTGTGTCTGTTGTTCGTGAGTTCCCTAATGTATTTTCTTCAGACCCGCCAGGTATGCCACCAGATAGGATATTGACTTTTGCATTGATTTGGCTCCGGGCACTAGCCCATTTCTATCCCGACGTATCGTATGGCCTCGTCTGAGTTGAAAGAGTTGAAGGAGCAATTGCAAGAACTGCTTGAAAAGGGTTTCATTAGACACAATGTTTTTCCTTGGGGTGCGCCGGTATTGTTTGTTAAGAAGAAGGATGTATCAATGTGAATTTGTATAGATTTCCAGCAATTGAACAAGGTTACAATCAAGAATAAGTATCTGTTGCCGAGGATTGATGATTTGTTTAATCAGGTTCAGGGTGCCAAGGTATTTTCAAAGATTGACTTGAGATCTGGCTGCCATCAATTGAGGATTAGGGCATCCGATTTCCCTAAGATAGCTTTCCGCACTCGGTACGGGCATTACGAGTTCTTGGTGATATCATTCGGGTTTACAAATGCCCCAGCAACTTTTATGGATTTGATGAACCAAGTGTTCAAGCCATACATGGATTCACTCATGATAGTCTTCAATGATGATATTTTGATCTATTTACAGTAGCAGGGAAGAGCACAAGCAGCATCTTAGAGTGGTTCTTCCGACTCTGAGGGATAGTCAGTTCTATGCTAAGTTTTCGAAGTGTGAGTTCTGGTTAAGTTCAGTTTCATTCTTGGGTAATGTTGTATCAGCAGAGGGTATTCAGGTTGACCAGAAGAAAATCGAGGCAGTCAAGAACTGGACTAGACCAGCATCAGCTACAGAGATCTGGACTTTCTTGGGGTTGGCAGACTATTATGGTCGGTTCGTAGAGGGGTTTTCATCTATTGCATCCCCGATGACCAGGTTGGCCCAGAAGGGTGCCCAGTTCAGGTGGTCAGACGAGTGTGAGGCGAGCTTTTAGAAGCTCAAGATAGCTTTGACTACGACACTGATGTTGGCTTTTCCCACGGGTTTAGGGCCATATACAGTTTATTGTGATACATCTTGTATTGGACATGGTGTAGTGTTGATGCAAGATGGCAATGTCATTGCTTATGCTTCGCGACAGTTGAAGATTTATGAGAATAACTATCCGGTTCATGATTTGGAGTTAGCAACCATTGTTCACGCATTAAAGATTTGGAGGAATTATCTGTATGGCATGGAATGTGATATGTTCACTAATCAGAAGAGTCTACAGTATTTGTTCAAGCAGAAGGAGTTGAACTTGAGGCAAAGAAGGTGGTTGGAGCTATTAAAATACTATGATATCACCATCTTATATCATCCAAAAGGCCAATGTGGTGGCCGATGCTTTGAGTAGGAAGTCAGCCAGTATGGGCAGTCTTGCTTATATTCTTGTCAGTGAGAGACCACTTGCTTTGGATGTTCAGGCTTGGCCAATCAATTCGTGCGGTTGGATGTTTCTGAGCCCAGTCGTGTGTTAGCTTGCACGGTCTCTCATTCTTCTTTATTAGAGCATATTTGAGATCGGTAGTATGATGATCTCCATTTTTGTTTCCTTAGAGACACGGTGCAGCACGGAGGTTCCAATAAGGTTGCCTTAGGTGATGATGAGATTGTAAGGTCGAGTTGTTGGGCCTAATGTGGATGGACTTCGAGAGTTGATTTTAGAGGAGGCTCATAGCTCCCGATACTCTATTCATCCGGGCGTCACAAAGATGTATCAGGATTTGCGGCAGCATTATTAGTGGCGGAGAATGAAGAAGGATATCGTTGCATATGTGGTTCGGTGCTTAAATTATCAGCAGGTTAAGTATGAGCATCAGAGGCCTGGTGGTTTGTTCTAGAAGACTGAGATTCTTGAGTTGAAGTGGGAGCGTATTACTATGGACTTCGTTGTTGAATTCCCACAGACTCAGAGAAAGTTCGATGCAGTATGGGTTATTGTTGATTGGCTGACCAAGTCAGCACATTTCTTTCCTGTTGTAGTCTTCTATTCTTTTAAGAGGTTAGCTGATGTCTATATCCGGGAGATTGTTAGTATTCACGGTGTGCCAGTGTTTATCATTTTGGACTGAGTTACGTAGTTTACCTCACATTTTTAGAGAGCAGTTCAGTGAGAGTTGGGCACGCGGGTTGAGTTGAGCACAACGTTTCATGCTTAGACGGACGGGCAGTCCGAGGGGATTATTCAGATTTTGGAGGATATGCTCCAAGCTTGTGTAATTGACTTTGGAGGCTCGTATGATCAGTTTTTTCCTTTAGGAGAGTTTGCCTACAACATTAGCTATCAGTCGCGTATTCAGATGGCTCCTTATGAGACTTTATATGGTAGGCGATGTCGGACTTCGATTGGAAGGTTTGAGCCGAGAGAGGCTCGATTGTTGGGTATGGAACTGGTTCAGGATGCCTTGGACAAGGTCAGGATTATTTAGGATTGGCATCGTACAGCTCAGTCCAGGCAAAAAAACTATGCCGACCGCAAGGTTTGAGATTTGGCTTTCATGGTCGGTGAGCGGGTATTACTTAGAGTGTCGCCTATGAAGGGCGTGATGGATTATTTAGGATTGGCATCGTACAGCTCAGTCCAGGCAAAAAAAAACTATGCCGACCGCAAGGTTTGAGATTTGGCTTTCATGGTCGGTGAGCGGGTATTACTTCGTGTGTCGCCTATGAAGGGCGTGATGAGATTTGGGAAGAAGGGCAAGCTTAGACCTAGGTTCATTGGCCCGTTTGAGATTCTTGATCGAGTGGGAAAGGTGGCTTACAGACTTGCTTTGCCACCGAGCTTATTAGCCGTGCATCTAGTGTTTCATGTGTCCATGCTTCGGAAATGTCACGGCGATCGATCTTACGTGTTAGATTTCAGCATTGTCCAGCTGGTCAAGGACTGGTCTTATGAGGTGGATCTGGTAGCTATTCTAGACCGGTAGGTTCGTCAGTTGAGGTCGAAGAGTTTTCCTTCTTTTCGTATTTAGTGGAGAGGTCAGCCTCCTGAGGCATCGATCTAGGAGTCCGAGTCCTATACGCGGAGCCGTTATCCCCAACTTTTCCCCGACTCAGGTACTTCCTTTCTATGTCCGTTTGAGGACGAATATTTGTTTTAAAGGTGGAGAATGTGATGACCTTTTGGGTCATCACTTATTTTAAAAATGAATTCTGCATTCCGAGGCCTTAAAAACCTCTTTCAGCATTACCTCGATTTGCCTGCACAATTCGGGCGTGTAGCAGGAAAGCTATTATTTGAAAATCTAAGAAAAATGTTGAAATTTTGACTTAACATACATTTGAGTTGACTTCGGTCAACATTTTGGGTAAACAGATCGGGACCCATAATTTGACGGTCCCGGAGGGTCTGTGGAAAAATATGGGACTTGGACGTATGCCCGGAATCAAATTTCGAGGTCCCAAGCCCGAGAAATGAATTTTTAAAGAAAATTGTTTTTTTGGAAATTTCTATGAGTTTTGGCAATGAAATGCATTTAGAATTTTATGGTATCGGGCCCGTATTCTATTCTGGATCCCGGTATAGGTCTCATAAGTGAAATAAGAAGAGTCTATGAAATTTGGTAAGAAACTGAAGTCGTTTGAGGTGTTTCGGACCCGTAGTTGTGAAAATTCCTACTTTGAAAGTTTTGAGATTTTTCTTAGATTTCTATGCTAAATTCGTTGTTTAAGAGGTAATTTTGGCGATTTGATCGCACGGATAAGTTCATATGATGTTTTTGAGTTAGTACGTATGTTTGATTTGGAGCCTCGAGGGCTCGGGTTAGTTTCGGAAAGTTTTTTAACTTATGAAAGTTGCACGATTTTGCAGTTCAGTGCACAGGGATTTTGTTCTTCGCGTTCGTCTGATTCCACTCGCCAATGCGTAAGGCAAATTCCCAAGTGCCAGTTTTCTTCTTCGCGAACGCGAACATTGAGATGCGAACGCGAGGCTGAGGGGGGTACCATTCACAAACGCATCAAGGCACTTGTGAATGCGTAAGGCAATTGGCCCGAGGGGGGGGGGTTCTCACTTGTTCTATGCGAACGCAGCCACTGGACCGCGAACGCGAAGGCTCGAGGGGTCAAAGCTTCGCGAACGTGAGCCTAGGATAGCGAACGTGAAGGTCACCTAGGCTTGACTCATCACGAACGCGACATGCATAATGCGAATGCGATGAAGCCTGTCTTGTGATTTTAAAACAGAAGCAAAAACGAGACTTAATCATAATTTCATAACTTCTTCTTCCAAACTCCAAGTTGGGCGATTTATTAAAGAGAATTTCACCACAAATCCATAGGTGTGTAATATTAGCCTCATTTTCTTTAATTTCCATTAACACCTATTAGATTTCAAGTCTTACATCATGTTCTTAAGGGTAGAAAATTAGGGATTTGGGTAGAGTTGGGGCTTTTTGTATATTTGGGACATAGACCTCATTTTGGGGTTGAATTTTGGAACTAATTATATATTCGGGCTCGTAAATGAATGGGTGATCGGGTTTTGGTCTGAACCTCATGTTTTGACCAAGCGAGCCCGGGGTCAATTTTTGACTTTTTTGGGAAGAATGATCGGAAATCTATAATTAAGCATTGGAATTGGATTGTTTAGCATTTATTGACGTTATTAAGTCGATTATTTCTAGATACAATTGATTTGGAGCCAAATTCAAAAGTAAAGGCGGTGTTTGAGGCTTGAGTTGGTCGTGGAAGTTCGAGGTAAGTGTTTGGTCTAACCCTAGCTTTAGGGATTATGAGTGGCATCCTATTTGCTACATGCTATTTGTTGTGTACGACGTATAGTCATGGTGACGATTATCTATACATTAGTGTCAGGCATGACCGTGAGTCTTAAATTGAAATTTGATGTGTTCTTAAATAATACTACAGATGTTTAAATTGATTATTCTCTATGTTGAGCAAGGATTATGAATATACACGTGGAAATTACTTATGATGGAGTATGGGTGTTAGTTGAGGTAGTAGAATGTTGGGACAAGTTTTGTTATAGTTGTTTGTCCCTTGCCGGGATGTATTACTTATATTGTCGATTCCCTTGCCGGGATACCGTTATTTGTTTAATTAATCCCTTGTTGGGACTCTATTTGTGAATTTCTATTAAACTGTATATGTGGATCGGGTCGCGCACCACAACAATGATATAAATGGATCGGGTTGCATGCCATAATAATGATATAAATGGATCGGGTTGAACGTCGCAACAATGATATAAATGGATCAGGTTGCACGTCGCAACAGTGATATTAATGGATTGGGTTGCATGCCGCAGTATTGATATAAATGGATCGGGTTGCACGCCGCAACAGTGATACAGTTGTATCGAGTAGCATGCCGCAATAGTGATAAATGATAGGTATTGGGTTGCACGCCGCAACAATGTTATTATTGTTTTGCTGTAGATCTCAAATTGTTCTTATATATTTCTCTTAAATTACTGCTGTTATTGATATTCCCCCGTAGCATGTATCCCCTCCCATCTTTATTTTTTTATTCCTGTTTATTTTCCGGTGCATATTATATAACTGCACAGATTTATTAGGTAGTCTGGTCCTAGCTTCGTTACTAATTCGCCGAGGTTAGGCTAGGCACTTACCAGCACATGGGGTCGGTTGTGCTGATACTACACTCTAGACTATGTGCAGATCCCGCAGCGATAGCTTTTGGATAGTAGCATTGGGTGGCTGCCTTCAGTCCAGCTAGAGATCCCAAGGTAGCCTACAGGCGTCCGTAGGCCCGGCGTTCTCTTCTCTCTTTATATGTATTCTGTTTTCATCTACTTCCAAGACAAACAGTACATTTCTTTCAGACATTTGGTTGTCGTATTCATAGACAGTCTGTGATATTGTAACACCGAATTCCAGGTAGAGATGTATGTTGGCATAGTCGTACTGGTTATGGTTAATTTATCAGATTAAATCTTCTGCTTGTTTTTATTTATCGTTAATGTTTCACTGTTGTTCACATGATAGTTTAAAATTGTTAAAAGGGGCTAATAAATGAGTTAGTAATTCTACAATACACAGTTTGCCTAGCTTCCACGACTAGGCGCCATCATGACTCCCGAGGGTGGGAAATCTGGGTTGTGACACCGGAGATCTACACCGCCTACAATATAAAGCCTTATACGGTGCCATCTGAATGTTGGACTAGTTGCTGTTGTTGTAGCAAAACTCTGCCAATGGCAAGAACTGATCCCAAGACCCTCTATACTTAATCACACACATACGGGGCATATCCTCAAGAATCTGAATAATGCGCTCGGACTGTCCGTCCGTCTGAGGGTGAAATGTTGTACTCAACTCTACCCGAGTACCCAAATTATGTTGAACGACTCTCCAGAACCTCCATGTAAACTTAGTACCTCTATCTAAAATTATGGAAACTGGAATACCATGCAGACGGACAATCTCCTAGATATAGATCTCCGCCAACCGCTCTGAAGAATAAGTAGTACACACAGGAATAAAGTGACCGGACTTGGTCAGCCGATCCACAATCACCCAAATAATATCAAACTTTCTCAAGGTCCGTGGTAGCCCAACTACAAAGTCCATGGTGATCCACTCCCACTTCCACTCTGGAATCTCTATCTGCTAAAGCAACCAACACGGTCTCTGGTGTTCATACTTCACCTGCTGACAGTTGAGGCACCAAGTTACAAATCCAACTATATCATTCTTCATCTGCCTCTACTAGTAGTTCTACCTTATATCCTAATACATCTTCGCAGCACCCAGATGAAT
This sequence comes from Nicotiana glauca, assembly GCA_026770625.1. NCBI lineage: Eukaryota > Viridiplantae > Streptophyta > Magnoliopsida > Solanales > Solanaceae > Nicotiana > Nicotiana glauca. Next base: position 68,404 of record MU693066.1, read on the forward strand.
GGAATACCGCAAACTATGTGCCTCCATCATAATCAACTCCCGAAGCTCATCAACATTGGGTACACAAATCTGACCCTCCATCCTCAATACACCGTCATCACCAATAGTCACATCTCTAGCATCACCATGCTGAACCTTGTCCTTGAGGACAAGAAAATGAGGGTCATCATAATGAAGCCCCCTAATACGATTAAATAAGGAATACCGAGAAACCACGCAAGCTAGAACCCGACTGGGCTCCGAAAGATCTAATCTCACAAACTAGCTGGCTAAGGTCTTAACATCCATTTCCATAGGCCTCTTTGATGCTGGTAAATAAGCCAAACTGCCCAAACTCTCTGCGCAGCGACTCAAATCATCGGCCACCACATTGGCCTTGCCCCGGTGATACAAAATGGTGATATCATAGTCCTTCAGCAACTCTAACTACCTTCTCTATCGCAAATTTAGATCCTTTTAGGTGCTGCATGCTCCGATGATCAGTATGAATCTCACAGGGCACACCGTAAAATAATGGTGCCACATCTTCAAGGCATGAACAATGGAAGCTAAATCAAGATCGTGGATAGGATATCTTCTCATTCACTTTCAACTATCTTGACGCGTAGGCAATCACCCTGCCGCCCAACATCAAAACCACTCCAAGGCCAATCCTCGAGGCATCACAACAGACAATGTAAGACCCCGAACATGTAGGAAATATCAAAACTAGGGCTGTAGTCAAAGCTGTCTTGAGCTTCTAAAAGCTCTCCTCACACACTTTCGTCTAGTGGAACGGAGCACCCTTCTGGGTCTGTCTAGTCATAGGGGTTGCAATCGATGAAAACCCCTCCATAAAATGACGGTACTAACCCGCCAAGACGAGAAAACTACGGATCTCTATAGTTGTGGATGGTCTGGGCCAATTCTGCAGGGCCTCTATTTTCTACGGATCCACCTGAATACCCTCACTCAATACCACGTGGCCTAAGAATGCCACAGAATTCAGCCAAAACTCACATTTCGAGAACTTAGCATATAACTTCTTCTCTCTTAGAGTCTGAAGCACTGTCCTCGGGTGCTGTCATGATCTTCCCGACTCCGGAAATACACCAAAATGTCATCAATAAAGTCAATGACAAATGAGTCAAGATATGGCCGGAATACACTGTGCATCAAATGCATAAAGGATGCTGGGGAATTGGTCAGCCCAAATCACATAACAAGGAACTCGTAATGACCACACCGAGTCCTGAAAGCAGTCTTCGGGACATCTGGCTCCCGAATCTTCAACTGGTGGTAACCTGAGCGCAAGTCAATCTTAGAAAACACCTGTGCGTCCTAAAGCTGGTAAAACAGATCATCAATACGAGGCAAAGGATAATAGTTCTTCACTATATCTTTCTTCAACTAGCGATAATCAATACTCACATGCATAAAACCATCCTTTTTCTTAACAAACAAGAAATGAACACCCCAAGGTGATGCATTGGGCCGAATAAAACCCTTATCAAGCAATTCTTGAAATTGATCCTTCAACTCCTTCAACTCGGGAGGAGCCATACAATACGGAGGAATAGAAATGAGCTGAGTGCTCGGTAACAGATCAATGCCAAAATCAATATCTCTATCAGGCGGCATGCCCGGATGATCAGTTGGAAATATATCGGGAAAATCCCGTACTACTGGGACTGGATCAACTAAAGGGGTATCAATACTGATATCTCTCACATAAGCTAAATATGCACCACACCCCTTCTCGACCATACGCTGAGCTTTAAGAAAAGAAATAACTCTACTAAGACTCCATTCAACAAGCGGCACACCTGGCATAGCCCGCATCACGATTTTGGCATGGCAATCAAGAATAGCGTAATAGAGCGACAACTAGTTTGTACCCAAGATAATATCAAAATCTACCATGCTAAGCAACAATAAATTGGCTTTGGTCTCAAAACCACAAAGAGCAACCAAACACGACCGATAAATGAGGTCCACAACAAGAAAATCTCCTACAGGAGTAAAAACATAAACAAGGAACTCTAAGAATCCCGAGGTACACCCAAATGTGGAGCAAAATAAGAAGACACATAAGAATAAGTGGAGCCTGGATCGAATAGGACCGATGCATCTCAGTGACAAACCAGTATAGTACACGTGATGACAGAATCGGAGGCAACAACCTCGGTACGAGCAGGAAGGGCATAGTATCTGGCCTATCCTCCCCTCTAGGATGACCTCAACCTCCCCGACCTCCACCCTTAGCTGGCTGAGCAGGTGGGGTAGCAACTAGAGCTGTAACCATAGCCTGAGAAATCTTTGAGGCACATTCTGACCGAGAAGTGTGTGGAAGTGCACCCCTCCCGAGTCTAGGGCAATCCCTCACCTTATGACGTGTGACACCATACTCAAAATAGGCTCTTGGAGGACGTGGTGACTGTGACTGGCTCGGGCCAGGTCTATTGCACTGACCTCTAAAAGCACCCCGCGCAGGAGACGCGCTAGATACGGAGGTGCATAATAAGGCTTTTGAGGCCTAGGAGGAGCTAGAATACCACCGACTGAACTGAATGAACAGGGCAACTGATATAACCCCTAATATGATGACTTGCAACTAGCTGAATGAACATGGCGACTCATATAACCCCTACCATGATGACCTACAGCTAGGGTACATGCACCAGAATAATGCTCGACTCTCTAGACCTCTTGGCCTCCCTCTCCTCTCTCTCCCTAGCATGCATACCATCAATCCTCCTAGCAATGCTCACCACCTGCTGATAAGAAATATCCTTCTCCAACTCACGAGCCATTCTAGATTTGATGTTGGTAATAAGACCCTCAATAAACTGTCGAACCCTCTCGCGGACAGTAGAAACCAAGGCTGGTGCATGCCTAGGCAAACTAGTCTAACGGACTACATACTCTAAGACAGTCATAGCACCCTGGCGTAAATGCTCAAGCTCTATGTGCCACACATCCCTGAGGCTTTGAGGAACATACTCTCTTAGGAACAAATTTGAAAACTGAGCCCAAATCAGTAAAGCAGCTACTTAAGGACTGTCTTACTCATAGGTGCACCACCACTCATAGACAGCTAATTGAAGCTGGAAAATAGTGAAGGAAACCCTACTCAATAATATACCCATTGTTCGAAGAATTCGGTAGAACTCATATAGAAATCCTAGCGCGTCATCTGATGCTAAACCATTGAATACAGTAGGCTTGTACTTCTTGAACCTCTCCAGCCTCAGCTGCTCATCCTCGAAAGCTGCTGCTCATCCTCGAAAGCTGCTGCCCTATCCTTGGGCTTATCTTGGATTGCAGGGTGTATAGGAATAATCTCAGGGACCTGCGCAACATACACTCGCTGCTCAGGAGTGCTGGCTGTTGAAGTCTATGCTCCTCCACCTGCCTGGGATGTAGCTGCAGCAAGGGGAAACAACCCTTCCTGAGCCAAACTGGTGTACATGCTCATGAACTATGCCAGAGTCTCCTGAAGTGGTGGCGTGGTAGTAGCAGTAGGCATTTCAGGTGTCTGGGCTCCGACTGGCACTACTGGTGGCTCCTCGGTGGCAGCTCGCGCAGGTGCTCTGGCTGCACCGCGTGTGCGTCCTTGACCTCTACCCCGGCCCCGACCTTTGATGGTTGTAGTAGGGGGCGCGGGTGCCTGATCATCTCAGGTAGCCCGTGTCTTCAACATCTATAAAAGAATAGAAGACAGACGTTTAGAATTGTGATGTCAAAATATCGCACGACAAGGATATCAAATGAAATGGAATTTTCCTAATAGTTACATAGCCTCTTGTAGATAAGTACAGACGTCTCCATACCGACCAATGAGACTCTAATAAACTGGCTTGTGATTCATGACTCCTATGAACCTAGAGCTCAAATACCAACTTGTCATGACCCCAGTTTGCCCTCTATGAACTGTCGTGGTGGAACCTAGTCTCTACGACTAGGTAAGCCTAAGGATCTCCCGGGATCTCATCCCATAGTCCAACTGTCAATGCACGCGGATCTACCGGAATCCTAATCCGTAGTCCCAAATGTAAATAGCCAGTACTAGGGGAATCTACCGGGTGCATTCTCGTAGTTCTATATAACTGTGCAGGGGGATCTACCGGAATCCCACATCCGTAGTCCCAAGTAAACAAACAAGGGTGATCTACCGGAATTCCACATCAGTAGTACAAAATAAACACACAAGGGGGATCCCACATCCGTAGTCCCAATGTAAACACACAACAGCAACACGAAAAATAATCATAAATTATCAACTTCATATCAAGGCGAAACAGGTATTTCTAACCTATCATGCTGCACATAATTCAAATAAGGCAGTCTGAGAAAATAAGCAATTAAGTCATTCAGATATTACTTAATGAAAATGGATTTTGAGTAATTAGAACAAGTATGCGCTCGTCACCTCATGTACGAGGCATTTCAAATATCACAATAGAAAATCCAAAAGGGAAGTCCCCCATACAAGGTTAGGCAAGCCACTTACCTCGAACCATCTCTGCCAATTCCATTCGCACAAGCTAAACTGCCAGGACTGAATCCTTCTATCCAAACCAAGCTGAGCGAGTTGTCACAGCCCAAGAGCTTCGCTTCACAATACCTGTAGGGGCTCATTATCTCGAACACGTACGATGAATTAATCACATCCTTACCATACCGATTCTGCCCACTAACAAGCTACTTCATTTATCTAGATTTCATTCTGATTCATCATCCACTTGATATTCCCTCTTGCTGTAGTACCACAGTGCCTCAACCCAGGCTCACTACACGAGACCCAAGCACAAGACCACACTGTCTAAGGCCCATAAGCTACTGAATACTCTCTTAATGCTTCCTAGAAATACCACGTTCCAGAACATTTTGCTTGAAGAACTTCCTGCGAATCTGAATTCGCTTCCTTTACTTCATAGGTACCGACACATAGGATCCCATAATCACATAAAACACCACGAGTCTTGATCTTTTTCAATGAAACACATTCTCTAACCACATACACGACCTTAAGGCACCTGATTGTTACATGTAGAATCTTGAACACATTAAAACCATTCTCAAGAGTCATCCACTCTTATTCAAACTGCCCATTACCTGACTTAACGAACAGAACCACTCCTGCCTCATAGCACTCTGACACTGCAGAACATAATCTCATACCAATACAAACAACCATCTTCCTTCCCTATACATTTAGAATTCTTTATCAACAACAGCTCAAGACATCCTATTGTTTTCTCACATCTAAGAAACACCATATAACCTTTGTCAAAAATTTTGCTTCACTCGTGCCATCATCGGCTAAATTTCCGCGACCAGAACTGATTCGCCAGCATGCCTCAAATCGGAACCAACACAGCATATAACCGTGCAATCAGCTAATCAACAACAACCTCCCTAACTTGGCTCGAAGCCATATATCAAGACACACTTACAACCCATATAACTTTTACTCTAATAATGCCACAATACCATAGTGAGATTAAACTTAAATCATGTACAATTTTGTGAAAACACAGATCATCTAGTACTGAAATCCTTTGCAAACCTCGCATTCACCCCCACATCAGCTGAGTCCAATCTCTTAAGCGACCCAAACCTTTCAAATTACAACACGTACCTTTCAATTACACATGAGATCTTCTAACATACACACAAGGATCATACCACTTAAGAACACTCCGCTGGAGATAACCCACCTGCTTTGCCTCAATTCAATATTTCAACATACCTTCCACCATCATATACGTTACATAGTCAATTTAGTCTTCCTGAGTTTGAACTCATTCCGCCACATGTAATGCACTTCACTCCCCAACTAGGAGACACAAAAATATTCTTCACGGGCCCATAATTCGGGCTACACATCAAATCACAATTGGAAATCGAACACTTAATAGTTCATTTATTATCCAGTGGACTTCTTCATCACTACCAAGTCATATAGATATATATCGTAGTACTAAGATACTCATCACATGAATACCAAACTACCATTCCGGCTAATATGGACAATACCGAACATATAAGTTCAAAACACTTGCTCACACAATCAACACCTCTGTGCTCAAGCCATAGGCAAAGATCCGGCCTCAAGTCCTCCAGACTGGCCCAACATATACTCACAGAGATTACATCTCGCCCCTTGATCGGGGAATCACAAGCCATCAAGGCACATCTGATACTGAGCACTCATGCGCGCATACGATCACGTGGAAGGAATTTCAAAAGTTATATCTCAAGCTGAATCAAGTACGCACGATAAGAATTCCAAGGATGGGAAGTTTTTCCTAAAGGTTCTTCAGCCTCTCGAGGAGAAATACAGGCGTCCTCGTACCGCTCGGCGAGACTCTACTAAACCTGCTCATGATTCGTGAGACCTAGTAACCTAGGCTATGATACCAACTTGTCACGACCCAATTTACCAAACCCGGTTGTGATGGTGCCTCTCGTGAAGACAAGGCCAGCCAACTAACCCAAATCATTTATTTAACAATTTTTAAAAATAATGAATAGACAATATAACTTAAATAACATTGGTTAACAATATTTACAATCCAACTCAACCCGACCGGGGTGTCACAAGTCACGAGCATCTAAGAAGTAGGAACACAACTACAGGGCCAAGTATATATAAAATGAAATCTAGAAATCCAAAAGATGAAGGCCGGTGCCGCGAACGCTGGCGGTCACCTTGCTTAGCTACAATAGTAATACCTTCAATCCGCTAATAACCCACTATCGGGTGAACAATACCTATAACTACACACGAGGTGCAGGGAGTAAAGTGAGTACTCCAACTCAGTGAGTAATAAGAGTAAATAATAACTGAGTGGCAAGAAATCACGTAAGAGCACTCCATCTTGCAATATGGGACAACACAACCCTTTGAGAAAACAGTAAATCCGGGAAAATCCTTTAGAAAATATCTAGCTCAATTAAAAACCTCTTTTGAAAATCCTTTTCCCAACAGTCAAGAAAATGAATGCATAATCAGATAGTGCAAGTCCGCACATAAGTCAGCCCCTCGGGCACAGCACTCCATTAACAAATAACACCAGGGTATCTGGTAAATAGTGCACGAAATAGCATGGATGCCAATGATATGAGAGTGCGAAATGTCATGCCACGTAGTACAAACAAGAACCAATGCATGAATGCAATGCAATGCACATGACCACTGCGGCGTGCAGCCCGATCCATTTGGGTACCCGCGCTCACTGTGGGGGTTCAGACTCCGGAGGGGCTCCTATAGCCCAAGCGCAATATCAATATCACACTTCTGCGGCGTGCAGCCCGATCCATCCTTAGTCCAGAAATGCATATGCAACACTACTGCGGTGTGCAGCCCGATCTATGCTCAGTCTAGAAATGCACATAAGCCACTTGGGCAATATCAAAATAGCAGTTCACAATTCAAAACCTCAATAACATGTTGTTTAAGTTTTCAAATCTTAGAAAAATGGCTGAGTTTGCGAAACAACATTTAAAACCTTGGACCGAGATCAAAATAATATGCCAGTAATGCAAAACAGTGATGTCAATCCCCGAAGGATTCAAATAATCGGCACGAAGCCCAAAACATGGCAATCAGCCCAAATCATGATAGCATCAAGTAAGTTTCAGTCAATACGCAGTAAAAATCACAACCGGGACGGACCAAGTCACAATCCCCAACGGTGCTCTAACCCACGCTCATGTCCGACATTCAAGTCACCTCAATACAGCACTATGATGTGCAAATCCAGGTCTTCAAACCCTCGGGATATCATTTACAAGTATTACTCACCTCGAACCGGCAAAATCTCTAGCTTGCGATGCCTTTGCCCCTCAAATCATCCTCCACGCGTGTCGAATCCAACCAAAATCAGAGCGAATACATCACAATATGCTAAGGGAACAACACCCAATCGAAAACAATCGAGAAATAGCACAAATCTCGAAACTAGCAAAACCCGAGCCCCGGGCCCACTTCAACTGCCAACAAGATTTCAGATATTCTAAGTATAGCATGCTTTTGGGTCCTAGACCCCGGACTTACACATATTAGTAGCTACACACTCTCTCGTCACCTCGTGCGTACTTAGACCCCATAAATAGGAGCACATAACCAATTATTTTACCTATGGTGACAATTCCCTCTTACTAGGTTAGAAAGGAGACTCAACTCGCTCTGAAGATCCATAACTGGCATTCCACGCCCTTTCGAAGACTCAAATCGATGCTAAAGGCTCCATAGCTACCCAATAATTATGCCAATCCATTAATATATGTTTAATTACTCATTACAATTCCAGTCATAACAATTCCCAGCCCCGATAGAAAAGTTGACAAAATCTCTCTCGGGCCCACGTGCTCGGATTTCGAAGTTTTTCGAAGGCAAACTTTACTCATTACCTCACAAACCCAAATATATAATTTACTATCAATTTCATACCTATAATCGTGGTCAAATTTCAAAATATCGATTTTCTAGGTTTTCCCTCAAACCCTAAGTTTCTATTACTTTTCATGCTCAAATCCGAAACAAAACCATGTATTCATCATCTAATGTGTGGGAACAACTTACCTTGACATAGATGAAGAAAATCTCTCTGGAGAAAGCTCCAAAATTGCCCAACCCGAAGTAAAAATGAGTGGAAATGAGCCTAAACTTGATTTTTAAAGATAGCTCACTACCTCCAATCCTTTCGCACATGTGGTCTATGACTGCTTCTACGGTCCCGCTGGTGCGGACCAATTGCCTCTTCTGTGGTCTTCCTCCAAGCCTTCAACTTTCGCATCTACGCTTCTCCTTTCGTAGGTGCGGTCCCGCATCTGCGTCAAGATGACCGCATCTGTGGTCGCAACCTAGCTGTCCATTTCCACTTCCGTGGCACGAAGGCCACTTCTGCGGCTCTGCAGCTACAGCCCTAGTTTTGTAGGTGCGGCTACACTAGCAACCAGCAACTTCCGCCTTTTCCAAAATTCCATTTTCGATCCGTTAACCATCCGGAATCCACCTGAGGCCCCGGGACCCCAACCTATCATACCAAACAGTCCCAACACACATTACAGACTTGCTCGAGGCCTCAAATCACATCAAACAACATTAAAATCATGAATCGGCCTCCAATCCAAGCTCTATGAACTTTAGAATTTCAAACTTCTACTTTCGATATTTAAAGCTATCAAACCACGTCCGATTGACTTCAAATTTTTGCACACAAGTCATATTTGACATTATGGGACTACTCCAACTTTCAGAATCGAATTCCAACCCCGATATCAAAAAGTCCACTTTCGGTCAAACTTGTCATAAACTTTCAAATTTCTATCTTTAGCCAAATGACTCCAAAATGATCCACGGACCTCCGAATTCACTTTCCATCGCTCTCCCAACACCAGAATAACCATACGGAACTACTCCCAGACCCGGAATCCAAATGGACATCGATAACACTGAGATGCACTTCAACCCAAACTTATGAGATTTCTTCCAAAATGCTAACTTCCACAATAGGCGCCAAAATGCTCCCGGGTTATCCGAAACCCGATCCGGGCTTATGCCTAAGTCCGAAATCATCATACAATCCTGCTAGTACCTTCGAATCCCGATTTTGATGTCATTTACTCAAAAATCCAATCCTAGTTAATTTTTTCAACTTAAAGCTTCTGAAATGAGAATTCTCTTTCCAAATCCACTCCAAACTTTCCGAAATTTAATTCCACCCACGTGTACAAGTCATAATAACTGAAATGAAGCTGCTCATGGCCTCAAACTGCTGAACGGCACGCTAGAGCACAAAATGACCGATCGGATCTTTACAATCTTTGTCTTCATTTTCTTCCAGTATTAAGGTTTTAGATTCTTTTGTAATCTTACAATATGTTTTTTTATCTTTATATTCTTTGCAACATTCTTGCTGATTTTGTTGCAGGTTTTTTTGGTTTGCATTCAATCATGTCCTTATCCTAGTTGCAGTTTCTATTGCTTGTACTAGTGTATGTGTAATATTTTTAAAAAATATTACTCCATCTCTGCTGAGTAGGCAACTACCATTGTTATTTAATATGAAACTTAATCCTAAACACAAAGTTTACATTTATATTTAAGTCTCTCACCCACATTTTATCTACCTTGTAGCTACGTTTATAAAAATCTAAACATGTGTTTATAAAGATAATATGTGATTTATCTAAATAATGTCTGTATATATTTTGGGTTCCATCCATCTTCATAGCCGCAACTGGCTTGTCTAAGGTTTTGATTAAATTTGGTAGAACTATCTTTTTATTTATTATACACCTTGTACATCCGAAATCTACTAAATCTTACGTTTCTATTTCGTAGTCTTCTATTTTGATTCTTGATAAAAATTTTATTGTACTTAATCTTTTATCTTAATTACATATCAGCGTATCATAGTTTTGAATACCCATTAATTCTTCATCCACTTTTGTTATATTTTCTCTGTTGTCTTCTAATTTCTGTTTTCCTTTTCTATCTTTTGTATTCTTCTTTCTAATTCATTTATTCTGGTTTCCAATGTTATTATTCTCAAATTCAGAGTAGAATCATTTATCTCTTGGTATTTTTATTCTTTATTTATTATTATTTCAAATTCCTTTTCTATACATAAAACACATCCTTCTAGATAGCATAATTTACATTTAGATCTTTTATCTTTGCTAGGGTATCATTTGCATATAAAACACTTATTACTATCCAATCCTTTATTTTTTTAAATAGAATCTACTAGGCATTGTGCCTAGAGCTGATTTTATAAATACTAAACAAGATACAACATTGGAGGGGGGCATAGACCTGACCTCCAAAGATATAGTACAAAGGCACCTGTTCATGTAGACATTGACCAGGTAGAACCTAAAAATTGTGGTGAGTTAGACCTATAATGATGATCCAATATTGATAGTCAATTGGGTATACAAAATCAGAGTGAAGTAAAACTAGGTCAACTGTGCAAAAAAATACACAAGAAACCTAATTCGACCAAAGGTTTGAGTTGGAAGGATAATTTCCATATACAAATAAATCTACAATTAGTAAAAATGCAGAAATCCCTAAGAGGTGGAAAAAAACAAGTATGTCTATAAGGGACCATCTTCAGCCTTGCTTTGACATTCAAAACAAAGAAAGCTAAGGTGAAGATAGGTGGCAAAAGGGGATTGAGAAGTGGACATCAGGGAGGCTTCTCCATGCTGATGATAGAAGGGAGTGAGCCTCTGTATGTTTCAGAAATTCCACCATGCTTGAAGTGAGAGCTGTTGCTTGTAAGGTGTGGATCGCTATAGCACTGTTGGAATGTGCTTAAGAAATTGACATGCTGGTGCAGAAGTGACTGGCATCCAAGGGTGAGGCAGTCTTGTGTATGAGTATTCTGTAGACAGCATTGGTGAGTGAGTAAGAACTGTGGCAAACTGTGCATTTCCATCAGAATGAGCACCATGGGTGCTAATACCACTCCTTGAAAAGGCACATTTTGCCCAATTCTGCACCTTATACTTGCAAAAATTAGCAAACAAGTTAGAGAGGGGTGGTTTCATTTTCCAGGTTCTTGTGTGGACTGGGTATGAGTCTGGGGATAGGGGGAAATTGTGACCCCTGGTTGATGAAAAGGAAATGGTTGCAGGTTCTTGTGTGGACTGCATCCAGTTTTTTGTTATCTCTGGTGGGAGGGTGGTGTTGGTGGGATTATTGACCATAATGGCAATCTTGAGAGGAGAGGTAACACTACAAAAGTATGGCAAAGATGCAGGAATCACACTTTGCAATTTCTGCAAAATCTGCAGTTGTAGCTGCTGAGTTCCTGCATCCGCTTTCAGCAGCTAAAGGTGCTGCTTTCTATAGTTCCTGATGCATCTGTGAGGAGATGTTTCTGATGGGGTGATGCCACATGCTCAAGTGGTATGATTTTGGGAGAAATAGTTTCTGCATTTTTAGTATTAGGAATTGCTGCTTGTTTTGGGAGTGTGGATGGAGCCTACAAATACAGAGGAGGAGATTTCTTTGGCTCTGTAGTTTATTAGGTTCTCAAGAGGATGTAAGGGGGGCCATGTGGGAAGAGTTGATCCTAGGTTCTTCTGCATTCTAGGATAGAAACCTGCAAATAGGAAATAAACATTAGTAAAAAACTGGGCGCATTTGCTCTTTGCTCTATTTTTGTTGTGACTGTGGGAGTGACATTCCTTTTGTGCTATGGGATTTCTGGTCATTATGGTGTTTGGGTGTGTGTTTTTGGAGGGAAGGTGGACTGTTGTCAGGGCTCCCAGTATGAGGAAGGATTCAGCCATAGCCATGTGCAGAAGAGTTATAGGAGGAAGTAGAGGCTGCATGATTGGAGGGTAGTCTGATTTTAGTGGATTTCCTATGCCTGAAAGCAGGGGTGTCTATGGAGTCTTGATATACCTGTCCCTTGATATGGGTTAGGAAGAGATGAGAGGCTTTTAAAGCTGGTAAGGCTGGGGATTTCATGGCTATGCTTAGAGAAGGAGTCAGCTGGACAATTGGCCTCTCTATAGACATGAGTGGACATGAAATTTTCACATTGGGAGCACAGGTTCTTTAAGTGTAATAATTTCATGTGAAGAGGCCATGGGGGTTCACTTTTGTTGTTTAACCATTGGATTAGTAGAGCAGAATCAGATTCTAGGTGAATGTTGGTAAAGCCATTGGATAGACACCATTGGATGCCTAGGATAGCAGCTTCAGTTTCAGCAAGGTTATTGGTACCGTCTCCCATAGGAGCTGCAATGGCATGAACAAATTCACTAGATTGTCCCCTCATAATCACCCCAGCTCTTATCCTCCCTGGATTATTTAAAGCACTCCCATCACTGTTGATCTTCACATAGGGAGCAAGAGGTCTGGTCTAGATGACTTGGGTGCAAGAGGTCATGTGAGTGATCTGCTCAATGAGGGTGTACAATTGGATTTAGTAGGTAGGCCATTTGATTTCAGGGTAGTTTTCTCTCAGGAGCAGGTTGATGTCTGAATTAATTGCAAAGAGGACCCTGGTAAGAGATGTTGGGTTTGATCCATATCTCGCACTACATCTATTTTTCCATAGATTTCAGCAAATAATTATAGGTATGGTGTCTAGGATCAATCTGTGGAAAAAATTATGACTCTTGTGAATCTACCATTGCATTAGCAGCATTCTCAAAGGTATGTCTTCTGTGTGTATGCCTGCAATGCTCCGAAATTTTTTCCAAACAATCCTTGCAAAGTTTCCCAAACTGAAAAAAGTGCTCAACTGTTTCATTAGCATACATGGAGCAATATACACACCTAGAAACTGTAGGGTTACTAAACATGAGGACCCTGTCATCAGTTGGAAGTTTATTCCTTAAAGCTCTCCATAAGCAAAAGGACCATTTGAAGGGAATTTTCTTGTGCAAGGTCATTCTGCTAGATAAATTTGGTTTTGTTTTTGTTCTCAGCAGTTCCCAAGCGGAAGCACAGGTGAATGTCCCTGTTGTGGTTGGTTTCCATATGGATTTATCAGTGGTATTGGGGCTAAAATGAATGGTGGTTTGAATGATCTGAGGGATTTTATTGGGAGGGGCTATTTCATTGAACTGCTGAAGGTTCCATTGATCACCTTCCCAGAAATAGGATACAGTTAACTTGCCAGGTCTGCCTTCTGTAGTTCTTTGGAGAGCCAAAGGGCCATCTCCTAGCCAGTTGTCCCACCAAAAACTACTAGAGCCAGAATGGAGCCTCCAAATAATAGCCTTCTCAGCATCTTTCTTGTTGTACATCATCCTCTTCCAAGCTTGGGATTGCCCAGAATCCCATTTTTTTGTGGGATGGGATCTTTGACAGTATTTGGCCTTTAAGGAAGGAGCTCCAAAAGGAATCATTGGTTCTAATGTGCCACCATTGCTTAAACTCCATAGCTTTGCATCTTCAGCAATTGATTTGAAACCAGTTCCTCACTCATTGATAGGATAGGATAATTTATGCCAAGAGGTCCAGTGGTACTTGAGTTTGTCCTTTTCTATGGCCCAAAAAAAATTAGCCATGAGCCTCTCAATCTGCTTCATGACTGTTTTAGGAGGGGAAATGGCTGACAGAAGGTGAATAGGTAAGGATTGTAGCACATATTTGATTAGAGTTGCCCTTCCTTCATATGAAAGCATCTTCCCATTCCACCCTTTAATACTCCCCACTTTAGCAATGAGATTATTGAAGTGAGAAATTGTAAGCCTTCCTGTGTACATAGGACATCCCAAAGAGGTTAAGGGTGAGGCTTTTCTTGTGAAACCACTGAGAGAGTGGATTCTTCTCACAGTAGACTGCCTAACACAAGTTGCTGTCATGAAGTGACTTTTGCTCTTGTTGATTTGTTGCCCTGAAATGTCTTCATAGGTTTTCAGAATCCATATGATCCTTTTCAGTGATGATCTGCTTCCTAATGAGAAAATAATGATATCATCTGCAAAGCTGAGATGGTTGATCTGAGGGCCTCTTCTCTGCATATAAAACCCATTGAAGAACTAATCATTGGTAAGCATGTTGAGCATTATGGAAAGCAATTCTGCCCCTGGTATGAAGAGGGAAGGAGCCAAGGGATCTCCTTGTTTCAAACCTCTAGAGGACTAGAAAAAACCACACCTGAGGCCATTTATAATGACAGAATACCGGTTATTAGACAATGTCCTCCAAATCATATCAATGACTATCTCATTAAAACCCATCCTCATCATCATAATGCAAGTGAAGGCCCAAGATACTCTTTCATAAGCTTTGGCCATATCAAGTTTGATAACTATATTAGATCCAACATTTGGTTTCTTGATCCCATGGACAATTTCCAGTGCTAACATGATGTATTCTGAGATGTTTCTTCCTTTTACAAAACATGATTGATTGTCTGAGATGACTCTAGGAAGAATAGGTGCCAATCTTGAAGAAATGACTTTGGAGATTACTTTGTTAATGAAGTTCCTTAAACTGATCGGTCTGAATTCTATTAGAGAGTTGGGGAATTCCACTTTGGGAAGCATGAATATACAAGCATTAGTCATGTATTTGGGCATTGAGCTCCCTCCAAAGAAATCCAGAACCACATTCAAAAGGTCAGTTTTAATAATATCCCACCATGCCTGGTAGAATTTACCATTCATACCATCTGGACCAGCAGCACTTGTGGGACTCATTGAAAAAACGACTTCTTTGAGTTCAACCAAAGTGGGATCAGTAGTGAGAGAGGTGTTATCTTCTGGGGTTATCAAGGAAGGGATACATGAAAGTAGGTCCTCTCTAATGTGGCCCCCTAGTTCTAAAAATAATTCTTGAAAATAATCCCAAGCAGCATCCCCAATAGCATTGTCCCCCTGAACCCAAGTACCCTCTGCATCCTTGATTTTGTGAATGAATAGCTTCCTTCTCCTTCCCCTGATGAGGTTGTGGAAGTACTTTGAATTAGCATCTCCCTCCTTGAACCATTGAAACTAAGTTTTTTGCTTCAGAATGCTTTCTTCCAGCTTCAGGTATCTGATGTAATTTGCTTTGGTCTCATGAAGATTAATTCTGCCAGTTTCATCATTAGTGTTTGCCCAAACCATTTCGGCATTTTTGACTTGTTGTTCATATTCCATAGCTTTTTGGAAAATGTCCCCATATTCTTCCCTTGACCATTTACTCAGTGCACTGCTCACAGATTTGAGTTTCTGATGAAAAACCCACATAGGCTTTCCCTGAACTTCTTTATCCAAAATTTCTTTCACCAGTGGCAGGAATTTCTTATTTTCAACCCAACAATTTAGGAATTCTAAATACTTCTTGACAGAATCTTGTCTTGCATTGATCTCCATAAAGAGTGGATTATGATCTGAGCCAGTAGATGCAAGGTGGGTGATAGTGGCAGCTGGAAATGCAGAGAGCCATTGATCATTTACCAGACCTCTGTCAAGCCTCTTCCAGACTATAAAACATGGATCTCTTCCATTTAGGTCCATAGTAACCAAGGTCAACTAGACCACATTCTTCCATCATACTCAGGAAATCCAAACTTTTACTCATTTGATATGGGAGACCACATATTTTTTCTTCAACAGATGCAATGACATTGAAATCCCCTATCATACACCATGTATGAGTGTAATTGGTTGATTTGTGTTTCAAGATGTCCCAAAGTGGTCCTATCATAGCAGACTTGCATTTGGCATATATGACTGTGACATAGAAGGTGTTATCATCAACCACATGTCTCATCTCAAGGGATAATTGTTGTTCATCATGGTCTAAGACTTTAGCTGTGAAATCCTTGTCCCAGAAAACCCAGATTTTGTTATTGATGATTGAAGAAGAATGGTGCATGGTGAGTTGGAGTTGGAATTGGTTGATATGGGAGTGGTCAGCATGGTGCATCATTGGTTAAAGGACAGCTATGAATGAAAGGTTGTGAATTTATTTTAGGATTGTGAGTCTCTCAATGGCTCCAGAGGTCCTAATGCCTCTTGCATTCCATATGATTGTACTAATCATTGGAAAGAAGAGGTTGATTTGTTTTTTGGTGGGACACTGCTACTTTTAGCAGCTTTACTTCTTGTTAACCTGGGGGAAAGTCTCATTTGGGAAGATTTTCTTGCAGATGCACTATTTGTCTTATTATCAACACCATTAACTGCAGATTAGGAGGTCACAGTGTTGCTCTATTTCTGGTTTTTCATCAGTTTGATCAATGTCCTCCTCTTGTTGCTCTCCCATCTCATCCTCAAATTGGATGGGCATATATTCATCTTTTTGGGAAGAGTATTTATTGAGGGGGAATTGTTCCAGGACCATTTTCAGCAGCCTTTTTTTTCAAAAAGCTCTCTGTACTGTGCGACTCGTTGCTACAGTGCCATGACAGTGGCAAAATGCTCACTACTCCCGCGTCCATCGGTGAAAAACCACCGGACCAACGCCAAAATGTGCGCCTTACAAACACGCACCCAATCCAAAACCTCATTCCAAAATTCCATCCCAGTTGTAATAGATTTCCAAATTGGTGCTGCAATCACTGTTCATCAAAATCAACTGGAAGCTTCAGAAATTTCTCAGGTGAATTCTGGGTCAAATCTTGAACTTCCAAACCGTAGAGATTACTCTCCATCTTATTGTGCACCTCTCCTCCAAAATTCAGATAATTCCACAATGGGAATCACCGGGAACGATCACCTAAATTTCTCCAGCGTCGCAGAGATGACAGGAACAGGAGTTCCAGCCGGCCAAATTGAAAATTCTTGGTACCAAAATGCTGCTTCTGCTGAGGAGAACATGATTGAAGCTCCAATTCCACATGGGTATCAACCAATTCCGTCAATTTTGCAATCATCTTCCCCAGCCAGCCTGCCACCTTCAGGTGTTTGACAAAATGCACCCCTCAGTTCTAGGCCAATTCAAATGTAGCATCTAATCACAATTGCTTCTACATCATCTCAAGAACAGGTATACAAAGTTCCAAACAAATCTAACGTGGGAATTGATCAGCTCAATCATGGGGAAATCTCAGCTTTTGGCCAGTTGGCCGGACATGGTTTTCCGGTGAACCAACTGGTTCAAAAGCAATGCTTATCTCTTCCCAACCCTCAAGAGAACATTTCCAAATCCGTAAATAGAATTTTACACGAGTCAAACTTCTCGAATCTAAAAAAAACCAACTCAGGACACTGTAGCAATGACAGTGTTCGACCAAATGCCAATGCAACTTCTAACTCAATCCATCCCAATTTTCTTATTGGAACCCACTCCCTAACCCTCAAGGATGCTATCTGCCAAATTTCACCTCAATCTAGTGAGAGAACTGATCCCCCCTGAATTTTCAAAGTCACCAGCTCCTCCTTAGTTGGTCAATGATCGTACTGCTGAGGTTCCTTTGACAATTCACCAATTGGAGATGCTTTCCTCTGCTAATCTCACTAATCCCATTCCCCCTAACACCCAATTGCACAACCAAAACACCACAGATATCCAGCCAAAAATACCAACTCTTCAGGTGCTGGATAAGACTGCAAATGCTGACTAAAGCCAAGGTGATCACTTTACTGCTAGGCCAACACCTAATAGCCATGATACAGTCCAAAATGAAACACAACTCCAAAAGCCACAGACTTTGACACCAGGCAACATTTTTGATCCTTCAACACTGTCTACATCTCTGCAGACCAATGGAGCAAATCCTGTCCTCCTAACTGCTCACCATGGAAACAAATCAACCAACACAGCTTCTCCTAAAATATCCTCCTATTTTGAAAGACCAAACATCCCAAAAAAGAACCAAAAGAATCAATCAAATGTTCCAGAAAAAACACCACAACCTCCCCAAAACACTCTTGCTAATATTTCCAATCCCCAACCAAGTATCAATCCAAACAAGACCAAACTACCAGCAAACTCTCCTTCATCCCCCTACAGTCACTCATTCTTATGTCACAAGGCTCAAAGCCAGATATGAGGTTAAAATCAAACCCATCTCCTTCACCTCCCCCAAAGATAACCACCAAGCAAGGTCAACCAGCAGTGATTTTCAAAAGGGAAGATTACATGGTGAGATTTGCTGATAGATGCAAATTCACAGTTGTAGGTAAGTTTTCCAACACTATGCCTAAAACGGAGGTCATACGGAAGAGCTTTTTTACACAGACTGAGCTCAGAGGTGGGGTCAAAATAGCTCATTTCAATGCAAGAACTGTGTATATAGATCTTGATAATGAGTGTGACCATTCCATAGTTTGGGGAAAACAACACATGTACATTCAGGGCCAAATGATGAAATTGGAAGCTTGGACCCTGTCACGACCCAAATTCGAGGGACATGACTGGTGCTCGACTGGGTAGCCGAGGTCAAGCGGACCTGGGTGCCTTTCCTTCTTCACATGATACCCTGCATGTTTAATTACTTATTAGTCAAATGAATAACCAATTATGATCCAAACACCTGTTTATCACAACCATACACATGGTACATGTTTTCTTAGCGTGGTTCACATTTTACATAGCCCAACATACAAGATACATATTATATGAGTTCGTGACCAAAATTTCCTTGTCTACGGAGCCTCTAATATTAAAAAGAGTAATACAGTATTTTGTTGGTAACAAGGCTCCGGCTATACCTTACACACACATTAAAATAAGATCCCAAAATAGAAGTGGCATGAACCACACCGGGCCCCGAAAGGAAAGGGGCTCAGCAATTCAGCAGATGGAAGCGAGGGGGAGCTACGATCGGTGGACTGGAGTACCTTCTATAGATCCACCTACAATCATAACACGAATGTAGCGCCCCCGGCAAAAGGGACGTAAGTATACTGGAATTGTACTGGTATGTATGAACAAACTTTGCGCCAAGTAAACTCAAGCCATAGACAAGTAAGTAACAGTAATAGAAACCACAATCAAATCCATAAGGAAAGGACAATCAAGCCAAACAAGTTTTACAAACTCTCCTGTTTCCCCTTCCACATTTCCACATCAATAGATATCACATTTTGCTCATATTTTCATTTCAACAGTGATTTCGATCACTTTCCACCCTTATTACCTCAGCCACACTTATTATCTCGGCCACCCTTATCACCACAACCCAAACCTTATTACTCTGTGTTGCGGCGCGCAACCCGATCCCACCATACAGTTTCAATTCACAAACAATCACAAAAACAACAATGAACAATTCACAAAGATCACAACAACACTTCTTAAGAAGTAGAAATAATAATTTACAAGTGTTTCCATAAAATTCAATACTATTTCCGTCATATTCAACACGTCACACGTGTTTTACGTTACAACAATACTTGCCCACGATAAGCCATAGTTGTTACTATCACAATTATTCCAGTTGTATCACATACAACTTCCTTACGTCATTTGTTTCTTAGCTAATACCACATATCATAATCGCAATCATGCCAATCACACGAATTTCACAATTTACCCACGTAAATGTCACATACCAAATATTTGAACACCAACAAGGCAATTTTACAAGGTCAAGGTTAGCATACATACATGGAGCTGAATTATTTTTTAATTTCTACTTCCAACTCACCAAATAATCTAGCAACGTCAATATAGTGCACAAATTAATAGATATGACTTAGAATTCAAGGTTCAAAATCACTACCCGAACATATTTAGGTTATTAACCCCTTCTTTGCACAAGTCTTTGCTCCCACCCAGTTATTCCTACTAGATTTTATGTTTTAACGAACATGCATGCACAATTTCAACTATGATTTTCAAGAATTAATGCATGAGACTCTCCCCCCCCCCCTAGTTTAAACCTGAAAATCAAGGAAAAATGTTAGGGATTTTACCTGCAAGGATGGGGATAAGGACAATTGCTTTGAATTTTCACGGCCCGGAAAATTTTGAAGAACCAAATTCAAGAAGATTACTTTCTCCCTCAAGAACCCCATCTTCCTCTCTCTTATTTTGTTCAGGAGAATGATAAAAATGAGGGGTTGGGGTATTTTATTACAAAGGGGTCGGGTTTTAAAATTTAGAAATATAGAGGCCGAGCAAGGTCTGCGGTCGCATTCTGCAATCGCAGAATTGAAATGCGGTCCGCAGACTGGACCGCAGAAATGCCCCCAAAACTCTGAAGGGTCTGTGTGGGTCTGCAACAGGAATGCGGTCTGCATTCCTATTATGCGGTCGCATTATGCACCGCAGAACTGACCTCCACAAATCCTTGAGAAATTTATGCGACGATTATGCGGTCTGCATATTGATTATGCGATCGCATAATAGACCTCATCTTCAACATCAATTTTGACAATTCTTCTGTTTCACTCTACGGCAGAAATGCGGTCCGCATAACTAATCTGCGACCGCATTCTGGACTGCGTAGTGGCATTTTTCTTGAAAATTTTGACTCTTGGTTTTTAAGTGCAAAATCAGTGAAATATTACATATTCCCAACACATATACGGGGTTTTGACTCAACGAAGTACTATGGCTTGAGCACAAATTTCATGGGGCCTTACAGACCCCTGTATTTAAGCCAAATGAGGACTCACCTATTGTTCCTATATGGGTGGTCATCCCAGAGATGCTTTGGCATTTGTATTACATGGAAATCCTTACACCACTACTCTCTCCTATAGGAAAAGCATTGTATCTGGACTTGGCTTCTTTTCAAAAAACAAGGGGGAGTGTGGCCAAAGTGAAAATCTAGATTGATCTAACTAAGGCAAGACTTCACCATGTCTGGTTGGGATATGATGAGGAGAAAGATGAGAATGGGGATGGAGAGTGGTTGGAGGTTCAATATGATAATGTTCCTGCCTATTACACCCATTGTAGACACCGAGGTCATTCAGAATTCACTTGTGAAATCAGGTTGCAAGAAGAAGAAAGGAAGAGGAAAAAAGAGGAAGAAAACAAGGCAACCAACTCCAATCGTAAAGGGAATCCAAACAACAACAATGAGGCAGGGACATCTAGTCAACAACAAAGAGGAATGCAACAGGGTGAGCAAAATTCTTAAAAAGCAGCACCAAAAGAAAAGAAATAGGAAATGGAACACCAAATGAGTGCAGAATACCAACACAAGAGCACTAAAATACCAAAGGATAACTGGCAAACATAAAAAAGAAAAAAACTTCAAAGGCAATTCTAACAACACCAAAAAGCAGTATCAGATTTATGTGCCAAGAACCAATGCATGACAGCAGTCTCACGAAATAGCACAACCAATGACCAATACTCACAGTGACCAAACAGGTATACTTCCTACCTCTCAAAGTCCTACTGTTGTGGTGAACTCTTGTTCTGTTGCTCAAAACATAGTATCCTAATCCCCCAATCCCTATGTTGTTATTAATGTTGATGAAGTTGAAGGAAGAAAGGGAGAATGTCAGGGAAAACCAGTAGAGAAACAGGTAGGGGTTCCAAAGGGGGTGGGTGTTCCTCATGTTTTGCATGAGTGTGCAAAAGCACATTTGACTGACCATAGGAATGACCAGCCAACTCCTGCTACCACATTCTCTAATGCAAAAGAACAAAGGTCTCCTGTTAAATCTAATGAATGTACTGAGGTTGTAGACAAAGATCTTGAGGACCATATGAGAACTCTTCTGAAAGGGAAAGCTCATGCACAAGATGATTTCCACATTCAGCCATAGAAACCAAGAAATAAGCCCAGAAAAAGAGGAAAGCATTGAAAAACAGAACTCTGGGATAGTTATCAAAGAGCCATCAGACCCCCTTGATGGCAATCAGTATTTTAGTACTGTTATCCAAAAAAGATAGAATCCAAGGGTTGCAGATGATGATGTCTCGGCACACAAATCCACTGAAATAGCCAATCCCTCACTATCCCAACCCTTCCTTTCTCACAAAGATCAAAGCTCTGATTTTGAGCACCCAACTAGTGACACAAACCCCTCCCCCAGAATCCATAAATCAACTCCCACCCCTGCCAATAATCCAAAAATTGATCCAATCCTTTATTCTTTTCAAAATTATGGGTACATTCTTCCGGTATGTTTACAAAGGTATTTGCTTGTATTTCTTCTAAATCTAATTTTTCTAATCCTTTCTTATTTATTAATTCTTCTTCTTCTTATTCTGTTGTGTCTATTTGAGTTTTTTCCTCTATATCGACGCTTACTATAGAGTATATACTTTCATTGTCTGACACATATTCGTCTACGTTTATGAGAGTTTCTTGAAAATCCTCTATTAATTGTGAATTTTTACTTTTTATTATTAATTTTTTGGGCATGTATTTTCTATGTGTTATGTACTTTCACAAGTAAAACATTCTAGTTTATTTTCTTAGTTTCTTTCTGTTCTATACTTTTTAACATGTCTATTTTTATCTATGTATGATTTTCTAGCTGGTGATTTTCTAAGATAATATTTTTTTCTATTATATCCCCTATTATATTGAGGTTTATATTTTCTATATTTTTCTTTTTATTTTTGTTTTTGTCATAACTTTGTGATGTATACACGGTTGATCTACAGAAACACATATTATTCTATTTTAGTTGTTTTTTGTATCTGTACATGGATACACTTTTCTTGTAGTATTTCTATCATATGTTGTATTTTGTATCCTGTAGACCATTTTGCATTTGGATTTTGTATTACTGCATTTCTTTAATACCATCGTTCTTCTATTTCTCTTCCTAAAACTCCTAGAAGTCTATTAAATAATATTTTACCTAAATCTTAATCAAAAGCATTTCCAATAATAGTACAATAATAAAAATAATTGCTTAAAAAGTTTTTTATATGAAACCAACTGATTAAACTCAATTGTTTTAACTTTATTAAAGTGTTCTTCTGTAGTACTACTAATCCACTATTTGGATCTTTGCCTGTAATTAAACTATGTATTTTATTAGTAAAATTATAAGAATTTGTTCCCATTGCTATTATGGTTTGAAAATCTTGTGGAAATTCTAACTTATAGGCTTTCCATAATTCTTTTGTTGATTCTCCTAAGGAAGTCTTCATATATTTATACATTTTTTCTACGTCAGTTTCATGATAGGTTTTTATATAGTCTGCCACTACTATTCCTTTCTAGAGATCTATTACCGAGTTCCACGTTTGTGTGTCACGACCCAAACCTAGACCCGGTCGTGATGGCACCTCTTGTGAGGACAAGGTCAGCCAACTAAACAGTTTCGTTTTCTTAGAACAGTTAAATAGTGCATAAGTAGCTTAAATATAATTTAATAATATAATTAGCGAAAGTTCAACCCGACACAGCCCTAACCGGGGTGTCAAAAGTCACGAGCATCTATTAGAGTATAAATATAACTACAAGGTCTGAAATATACAAAAAAGGACTAATGAAAGAAAAGGGAGAAAAGCGGTGCTGCGAATGCTGGCACCCACCTCGCTAAACTCCAATAACTCTGCCTCCGATCAGCCAAAACCTGCTACCGGGTGAATAAATACCTACTTCTGCACACAAGGTGTAGGGAGTGAAGTGAGTACTCCAACTCAGTGAGTAATAAAGGTAAATAACAACTAAGCAGCAAGAAATCACGTAAAGCAAATCAACATGCTGTATAGAAGCAGTGTAGAAACTTTTGAGAAAAAAAGCAATGAAACTGTGAAACCTTTAGAAACATCTTAGCTCAGTTTAAACCTCTTTTGAAATGACTTTTTCATTAGATACACAAATCAATGCAAAACAGTATGTGCCGATAAGCACTAAAAATCCGCCCCTCGGGCATAAATACCAAAGTACAACAAGTAAAATGACAAGTAAATAAGAAAGATGAACACATAAAGGTTCGCCCCTCGGGCACAACTCAGAACAGTACCAGCCTCTCGGGATCACTCTCAGAACAATATCAGCCCCTCAGGCCCACTCTCGGAACAATATCAGCCCCTCGGGCTCACTCTCAGAACAATATCAGCCCCTTGAGCTCACTGTCAGAACAATATCAGCCGCTCGGGTACACTCTAAGAACACAACGGGTACCCGCGCTCACTAGGGGTGTACAGACTCCAGGAGGGGCCTCTTACGGCCCAAGCGCAATGTCAAGCTATCTCCTGGCATCAAATCTCGGATCTCGACCTCACATCACTCAAGCCACTTCGTGGCGTATATATGTATCTCAGGCCCTCGGCCTCATATCACTCAATGTATCCTCACATCTAGCCCTCGGCTGCACTCAGTCCAAAAATCATCCCAAGCCCCTCGGGCATTAGTAAAATAACAGTTCTCATCCTAAAACAACATTTACAAATATCATTTAAGTCTCAAAACTTAGTAAAAGTGGCTGAGTTGTAAAACCGTGGAAAACAACATGACTGAGTTCAAATAATAAGTCAATACCGTGAAGAAATAGTGATAAAAATCTCCGAAGGGTTCCAATAGTTGGCATGAAGCACAAATATGACAATCAGCCCAAGTCATGATGTTAACAAATAAGTTTCAGTCAAATACGCGGTAAAACCAACAATCGGGACAGACCAAATCACAATCCCTAATAGTAATCGACCCCACGCTCATCATCGAGCGTGTCTCACCTCAATATAGCACTATGATGTGCAATCCGGGGTTTCAAACCCTCAGAGTATCATTTACAATCATTTCTCACCTCGAACCGGCAAAATCTCTAGCTCGCGACGCCCTTGCCCATCAAATTGGCCACCACGCACGTCGAATCTATCCACAATCAGAATGAATACATCACAATATGCTAAGGGAACAAAGCCCAAGCGGAAATAATCAATATCGGTAACAAATCCCGAAATTACCAAAACCCAAGCCCCGGGCCCACTTCTCCAAACTCAGAAATATTTATATCAACGGGTTACTTATCCTCCCACGAGTTTGCACATATCAAAAATTCTCAAATCCTACCCCAAATGGTCCTCCAAATCCGCAATCAAAGATTCAAAATCCCAAACCCTAGTTCTTCCATTTTTAGTTAAGTTTCCATGAATTCCTAGGTAGATTTCACAATAGAATTGAGCTTTACGTCCGAAATTCTTACCTCCAAATGTTTCTCCTTGAATCCCTCTTTAATTTCCTTCAAAAAGCTCTAAAAATGATCAACAATGGGGGAAATGAGCCCCAAATTTGCAGTTAAAATGACTTAAAACATTCTACCCAGCTTTGGCCGTTCTTTCATCGCGATCGCGACACAAACCTCGCGATCGGGAAGAGAAAATTTCCAAGACCTCAACAATACACTACACGAATGCAACACAGTCTGTGTGAACGCGATGCTTCGGCTTCCCACACCTACGCAAACATGACACCCTTTATGCGAATGCGATGAGCAAAATACGTTAGACCCATCTGACTCACACTCTTCTTCACGATCGCGTACCATCTCGCGAACGCGATTCACTGATCCTCAGCCTTCCGCGAACGCGAATCCCATCTCGCGATCATGAAGGCTAATTCCTGAACTTCCTCGCTTCCTTCTTTGCGAACACGAGGCTCCTCACGCGAACGCAAAGAGATAATCCTGCAACATCTGAACTCCCAAAATTTGCAACTTTCAAACACCAGAAATGGTCCGATTGACCACCTAAAACTCACCCGAGGCCCTCGAGACCTCAACCAAAAGCACCAACACAACCTAGAACCTTATTAAAACTTGTTTAGATCATCAAAACACCTCAACCAACATCAAATTATCAAAAACTCATCAAATTAAAGAATAAGTTTCTAAAAACTCCCGAAATACGCTTTCGATCAAAAACCCAACCAAACCACATCCGAATAACCTATAATTTTGTGCACACGTCCCAAATGAAATAATGAAGCTACTGCAACCCTCAGAATTCCATTCCAACCCCGAATCAAAATCTCACCTATCAACCGAAAATTACCAAAATATCAATTTCGCCAATTCAAGCCTAATTCTACTCCGGACCTCCAAAACCCATTCTGATCACGCTCCTAAGTCATAAATCACCTCCCAAAGCTAACCGAACCATCAGAACTCACTTCCGAGCCAACATGTATGTCAACATCTGGTTGACTTTTCCAACTTAAACCTTCTTAAAAGAGACTAAGTGTCTCATTTCTTACCAAATCCTCTCTGAATGCAAACCAATCAACTTGATCATGTGAAACACGTATAACGAAGCATAAAGAAGCTAAAATGGGGGAAATAGTGGTAACTCATAAGACGACTGACTGGGTCATCACATTGTGGATCATGGGCTGCTATATTGAGTATTTTACCTTTACTTCCTCCTTCTTGTAGCCTTATAGGTTCCTCTATAGGCATCCTTTTTCCTGATGGTTTGTAACGACTCGCCTGGTCGTTTTGCCTTTTTGAACCCCGTTTCCTTAAATAAAACTCCCCGTGGTTGCTTTAGCTAATTTGCAACTTTATGGGACAGTTGGTTCAGGATTTGGAAGAGTTTCGGGTGAAATATGCCTATTTGATTCCTTAGAATTTTATTAAAATACTAAGTTTGACTTTGGTCATCATTCTGAGCAAACAGACTTGGATTCGTGATTTGACGGCCCCAGAGGGTTCGTAGGAAAATATGGGATCTCGGTGTATGCTCGAAATCGAATTCCGAGGTCCCTAGCCCAAGTGGTTAATTTTAAGTAGAAATTATTAATTTGAAGTTTTAAGGATTTAAAGAAACTAAGTAATCATTGATTTCCGAGGTATCAGGCTTGTATTTTGGTTCTGAAGCCTGATATAGGTCCGAAATATCATGTACGACTTGCCCGTAAAATTATGTCTCAATCCGAGTAGATTTAGGGCATTTTGGCCCGTTGGAGGAAAATTAAGAACTTGAAGTTCATAAATTTGATTCATTTGGTTTTAGGGGGTGAATTCTAGATTTGGCGTTGTTTGGGAGTTCCGAAGGTTCGAGTAGGTCCATCTCGTGATTTTAGACTTGTTGGTATATTCGGGCGGGGCCCGAGAGCCCCGAGCATCAATCGGACGAGGCTCAAGTGAAGTGAAAATTTTGAAAGAGGGCTGAAGAACTACTGCTTCTGTCATAACCGCATCTGCGGTTCTTGTACTGCAGATGCGGGACCGTAGATGCATTCTTCGATCACAGAAGCGGCCTGGGGGGTGGGCCAAGCCAGGAACAGCAGATGTGGCTCACAGGCCGTAGATGCGGCTCCCAGGCTGCAAATGCGGCTCTTGGACCGCAGATGGGGTCCCAGCCTTCCCTCCCCCTTTCCGCAGATGCGGTTGAAATCTCATAGATGCGGGACCGTAGATGCGGTCCCTTTACCGCAGAACCGAAAATCACTTAACGAATAAGGTTTATTAAAGACGGGTTCTAAGTGATTTTGTTTACATTTTCAATCATCCTTTAGGCAATTTAGGAGCTTGATAGAGAAGGTCTTCACCTAGCATCAAGAGGTAAGTTTGTTCCACCCATCCTTAGTTTAATACTTGTATTTTAGGTAGATTAAACACTAGAACTTAGGCAAAACCAAAGGGGTTAGAGCTAAACCTAGGGTTTTACTAAAACTTGGATTTAACCACGAAATTTGTTATGGAATTAATTAGAAATTGTATATTAGTGATCCTTAGGTTGTAGAGAAGAACTTCCTTCAAAAAGTTTCAGAATCCAGGCACGTGGGCCCGGGGTCGGATTTTGAGAAACTTGTGTTAATGGTTGGGAAATTGCTTAAATGGCAGGAATTAGATCTTATGAGTCTATATTAACTAGTTCTTACTTCGTTTAATTAGTTTGGGATCGTTCGGCTCCGAATTGAGGGCTTGGACTTGTTCTTGTCATTGGAAGTGCATTTTGGAGCGAGGTGAGTCTCCTTTCTAACATTGTAAGAGGGAATTGTCCCCATAGGTATAATAATTGAATTATTTGTCATTTTATTCGGGGGCTACGTACGTGCTAGGTGACGAGAGTCCATAGGTAGTGACTATTATGTTAAGTCCGGGTAGTCTAGGACCCATAAGCATGCTCTACCTGATATTCCAATACGTGTTGATTAATTCGAATTCGTATGAACTATCTTGAGTAAGAAGTATGAGACTAGAGAATGACCCTTATCCTGTTTGGTCTTTCAAAGGAGAATACTTGGTATTTCTGTGTATTGCTACTCCTCATATATATATTAATTGTTATTGTTTCTTGTTAATGAGCTTATTTTCTATTTGACCGCGTCGCACAGGTGATTCGCAAGCGGGGTAATAGATGAATCTATGGTTCGAGCCGTTCGACCCTCGGTAGTGCACAGTTTATTTTATGCTGGATCGGGCCGTATATCCCACGGTGATTATTTGTGCATGTTTTGCTTAGAAATTCTTCAAGGGCTGAATTACATATTTGCTTAGACTATAGACAAGCATCCTTGTTAGAGTTTGGGAAAGAACTGTCACTCCATGATTATTAAATGTAAATAACTTGAAATATCCATGCTTATTATAAAATCTTCTCATATTACTTGACACTTGACACTAGTAAGCATAGAGACAACCTCTCGTCTCTACTTACTGGGTATATATTGTTTATGTACTCATACTACACTTCTGTACTTAATTGTA
Organism: Nicotiana glauca; assembly: GCA_026770625.1. Lineage (NCBI taxonomy): Eukaryota > Viridiplantae > Streptophyta > Magnoliopsida > Solanales > Solanaceae > Nicotiana > Nicotiana glauca. Next base: position 97,384 of record MU693066.1, read on the forward strand.
CAGAGTCTGAGGCAGGTACATCTGACTACCAGTCGGGTGCGCACCACTGAGTAGATTTGATACTCCTATGGTGAGCTGTTTTCCTTTTCGTGCCGTGCAACAGCTTGAAGGAGTTTTCTAATGTATTTATGTTGTATATTCTGTTCAGACAACAGGGTAGAGTATTTTGTTTTACATTCTACTAGTTGCCCACTACTTGTGACACCAGGTCTTGGCACACACATTAGTAGACGTTATTATTTTGGGGTTGTATGATTATCATCATTTCTAATCTATTTCCAACTTAAAGAATTATTTCTATCATTTTGGGGGTTAAAGTGATCGAAAGTTTAATTTGTATTTATTGGCATTGGCTTGACCAGCGATGGCGTTGGGCGCCATCATGACCTATTACGACAATGGGTCGTAATAACATGGTATCAGAGCTCTAGGTTCACGTAGGCCTCACAAGTTATGGGAAAACCTAATAGAGTTTGGTAGATCGGTACGGAGACGTCTGTATTTATCTTTGAGAGGCTATAGGGTATTAGGAAAGACTACTCTTCATTCATCCCCTATCGTGCAGTGATTTAGTATACTAAATTTACCCCTTTTATTCCCTCACAGATGGTGAGGACATGCACGACTGATGTTCCAGAACCAGGTGGGGCCGCTTCTCCTGTTGCTAGAGGTCGAGGCCGAGGTTGGGGGAGGGAACTGGCCCGTGGTAGGAACGAGGGTGTCCGAGAGCTATTCCAGTACCACCACCAGTAGATCCCGCGGGAGATCCTATCATTAAGGAGTAGGGCGAGGTGCCTGCAGCTGAGCCGGCCCTAGTAGACTTTATCACAGCACCAGCATTTCAGGATGTCATGGGCCGTATGTTGCGATTCATGGATACTACGATTCAAGCTGGTTTATTCCTAGAAAATCCCACTACCTCACAGGTGGGAGGGGGAGCACAGCTCCTACTGCCTAAGCTCCTGGTCATACAGCTGCAATGTATCAAACTCCGGGTGCACTATCCGCAAATGGGGCCTAGCTAGTTACCGTAGTGGTGCCCCAACCCAGACCATCTGCGGATGATGACCCGCAGATGCTATTGGACCAATGGACTAGACTTCACCCTCTGGTCTTCGGGGGTAAGCGACATAAGGATGCCCACGATTTCATCGACATGTGTAGGGACAGACTACAAAATATGAGGATATTGGAGTCACATGGAGTTGACTTCACTACTTTTCAGCTGGAGGGCACGGCCCGTAGATGGTGGCAGTCCTATGTTCTTAGCAGGCCAGCGGGTTCTCCTCCCCTTACCTAGGGTCAGTTCACCCTGTTATTCTTGGATAGGTATATTCCACCCTCTGAGAGGGAAGAGCTATGCCACCAGTTTGAGCATCTTGAGCAGGGTCAGATATATGTGATCGATTATGAGGTGAGGTTTTTCTGAGTTGTCTCGCCATGCACTCATGATACTTCCCGCAGATGTAGAGAGAGTGCGTAGATTTGTTGCGGGATTGCACCTGGGCATTCGAGCTAGCATGGCCCGAGAGGTGGAGATGGGTACTGAGTATCAGCTAGTAGTAGAGATTGCTCGTAGGATAGAGGGGTATCGCCTGAGGGGTAGATAGTAGCTTCAGCAAGACAAGAGGGCCCGATTTTCAGGAGAGTTAAGAGGTGCCCCAGCCAGGGGTAGAGGTCACTCCGGGAGGGGCCAGCCCAGCAGACCCTCATATTCGGTAGCACCACCCCCTCCCCAAGGTACTCCAGTGATACTTTATTTCTATGCAATTCCGGAGAGTTCTTACCGCCCACTAGCTATTAAGGGTTCCTCCGGTGGGTATTCAGGTTATAAGGATCCTTCTAGTGCTCACTTGAGCACTATGGTAGAGAGTTCCTATGGCCCACCAGCCACTTAAGCTTCTTCCAGTGGGTATATGGGTCAGCAGGCTTAGACTCCAAGGCAGCAGCTTATGGTACCGAGAGTGTGCTATGATTGTGGAGATCCGGGTCATCTGAAGAGGACCTTCCCCAGGCTTCGGGGCAAGGCACTACAGCAGGATCAGCAGCCTATGATTTCAGGACCAACTGCCCAGCCACCTAGAGGTAGAGGACACACTGGTCGGGGCCAACCTAGAGGTGGAGGTCAGACGGGGAGAGGTCAGCCAACTACTAATCAGTTAGGCGGGGGCCACCCAACCACCGCTCTAACTAGATTTTATGCTCTTCCGCCTAGGCCAGATGCATTGGCCTCAGACGCCGTCATCACAGGTATTATCTCCGTTAGGGTAGAGATGGTTGGGTGTTATTTGACCCAGGGTCTACCTCTTCATATGTATCATCTCTGTTTGCTCATTTCCTGGTTATTTCTCCTGAGCCTTTGGGCACTCATGTTCATGTTTCCACTCGTGGGGGTGATTCCGTAGTTGTGGATCGGGTCTACCGATCTTGTGTGGTCACGTTCTGCGGCTTCAAGACTAGAGCAGACCTCTTGTTGCTTGATTTGATCGATTTTGAGGTCATCCTTGGCATGGATTGGTGGTCTCCATATCACGCTGTCCTATATTGCTATGCCAAGACTGTTTCACTAGTGATGCTAGGGTTGTCGAGGTTAGAGTGGAAGGGTTCCATAGTTGATACCCCTAGTAAGGTTATTTCTGTCTTGAAGGCTTGGCGCATGGCCGAGAAGGGGTGTTTGGCCTATCTAACTTATGTTCGAGACACCATTACAGAGTCTCCGATGATTGATTCAGTTCTCATAGTCTGAGATTTCACCGATGTATTTCCTTCAGATCTAGCATGCCACCGGATCGTGATATTAATTTCTATATCGATTTGGCTCCGGGCACCCAGCCTATATCTATCCCACCATACCGCATGGCTCCTAAGGAGTTGAAAGAACTGAAGGAGCAGTTTGAGGAGTTGTTAGCAAAGGGGTTTATCCGACCTAGTGTATCGCCTTGGGGTGCAACGGTGTTATTCGTGAAGAAGAAGGATGGGACTATGCGGATGTGCATTGACTCCGCCAATTGAGCAAAGTCACCATCAAAAACAAGTATCCATTGCCTCGTATCGATGATTTGTTCGACCAGTTGTAGAGTGCGAGGGTGTTCTCTAAGATAGACTTGAGGTCGGGGCACCATCAGCTGAAGATTCAGGACTCAGATGTTCCGAAGACTGCATTCCGAACTAGATATGGCCATTATGAGTTTTTGGTGATATCCTTTGGCTTGACTAATACCCCAAAAACATTTATGGATTTGATGAACAGGTTGTTCAAGCCTTATATTGATTCCTTCGTTATCGTCTTCATTTATGACATCTTGATATACTCATGTAGCCTGGGGGAGCACGACCAACATCTGAGAGTAGTGCTCCAGACCTTGCTAGAGTGGAAGTTATATGCTAAGTTCTCCAAGTGTGAGTTTTGGCTAGAGTCTGTGGCATTCTTGGGGTATATTGTGTCAGGAGAGGGTATTAAGGTAGACCACAAGAAGATTGAGGCAGTTCAGAGTTGGCCACGTCCTACCTCAGCGATCGAGATCAGGAGTTTCCTGGGGTTAGCAGGTTATTACAGGCGGTTCATGCAGGTCTTTTCATCTATTGCATCACCTCTGACTCGATTGACCCAGAAGGGTGCTCCCTTCCATTGGTCTGATGATTACGAGGCGAGCTTCCAGAAGCTCAAGACAGCCTTGACTACAGCACCAATCCTTGTGTTGCCTTCCGGTTCAGGGATGTATACAGTGTATTCTGACGCTTTGCGCGTTGGCTTCGATTGTGTATTGATGTAGGAGGGGCGAGTTATTGCATATGCCTCCCGCTAGCTGAAGATTCATGAGAAAAATTATCATGTACACGATCTGGAGTTGGCAGCGATTGTTCATGCTCTTAAGATATGGAGGCACTACCTGTACAGGGCTTCATGTGAGGTTATACCAATCATCGTACCATGCAACATTTGTTCAAGCAGAGGGACCTTAATTTGATGAAGCGAAGGTGGCTTGAGTTACTAAAGGATTACGACATCACCATTCTTTATCATCCGGGCAAGGCGAACGTGGTCGCGAATGCCTTGAGTAGAAAGGCGGAGAGTATTGGTAGCTTGGCATTTACTCCAGTTGCGGAGAGACCACTAGATTTGGACATTCAGTCCTTGGCTAACAGGCTTGTCAGGATGGACATTTTGGAGCCCCGCTGGGTTCTTGCATGTATGGTAGCTCAGTCTTCATTACTGGGGGAGATAAAGGCCCTACAGTTTGATGATCCACATTTGGTGGTCCTCAGAGAGATGATACTTCAGGGAGGTGCCAAGGAGGTTTCTATTGGCAAGGATGGTATTTTGCGACTCCAGGGTCGTCTATGTATTCCTAATGTTGATGGTCTGGGGAAGAGGATCCTAGAGGAGGCACACAGTTCACGGTATTCTATTCACTTGGGAGCTACGAAGATGTGCCGTGACTTGCGGCAGCATTACTGGTGGAGCAGGATGAAGAAAGACATAGTGGAGTTTGTGGCTAAGTGTTGAATTGACAGCAAGTCAAGTATAAACTTCAGATACCAAGTGGCCTACTTTAGCAGATGCCTATAACAGAGTGGAAGTGGGAATGCATTACCATGGATTTCGTAGTAGGGTTGCCGCAGACCTTGCAAAAGTTTGATTCGATATGGGTCATCGTTGAGAGGTTGACCAAGTTGGCCCACTTCATTCCACTGGCTGCTACTTATACAACAGAGAGGTATGCCCAGATTTATATTCCGGAGATAGTTCGATTGTACGGTTTGCCGGTTTCCATCATATCAGACGGAGGCCTTCAGTTCACTTCCCATTTCTAGAGAGCCATTCAGAGTGAGTTGGGGACCTGTGTAGAGCTTAGCATAACATTCCATCCTCAGACCGACGGGCAGTCAGAGCGGACATCTCAGATTTTAGAGGATATGCTTAGAGCATGTGTAATTCACTTTGGAGGGCAGTGGGATCAGTTCTTGCCCTTGGCAGAGTTTGCATATAATAACAGCTATCAGTCCAGCATTAAGATGGCTCCATACAAGGCTCTATATGTTCGCCGTTGTCGTTCTGCTATCGTATTGTTCGAGCCTAGTGAGGCTAAGTTGTATGGTATAGACTTGGTGCAGGATGACCTAGATAAGGTGAAGTTGATTCAGGAGAGGCTCCGCACAGCTCATTCCAGACATAAGAGTTATGCGGATCAGAAGGCGCGTGATGTATCATTTATGGTTGGCGAGAAGGTTCTCTTGAAGGTCTCGCCCATGAAGGGCATTATGAGGTTCGGGAAGAAGGGCAAGTTGAGTCCAAGGTTTATTGGCCCCTTCGAGGTGTTGATGAGAATTGGGGAGGTTGCCTATGAGCTTGCACTACCACCCAGATTATCGGGATTTCATCCAGTTTTTCATGTGTCGATGCTTTGGAAGTATCATGCCGAATTTTCCCACGTGTTAGACTTCAGTATTATTCAGCTGGATGAGAGCTTGGGTTATGAGGAGGACCCAGATGCCATTACTAATAGGCAGGATCACCAGTTGAGATCTAAGAGAATTTCTGTGGTAAAGGTCTAGTAGAGGGGCCAACCAGTCGAGGAGGCGACCTGGGAATCTGAGGAGGACATACGAAGCAGATATCCCCATTTATTCAGCAGTCCGGGTACTTTTTTATGTCCGTTCAAGGACGAATGTTTGCTTAAGAGGTGGAGAATGTAACGACCCGCCTGGTCATTTTGCCTTTTTAAACACCGTTCCCTTAAATAAAACTCCCCGTGCTTGCTTTAGCTAATTTACGACCTGCTGGGACGGTTGGTTCGGGATTTGGAAGAGTTTCGGGTGAAATATGCCCATTTTATTCCTTATGATTTTCTTAAAAGACTAAGTTTGACTTTGGTCAACATTCTGAGCAAACGGACCCGGATTCGTGATTTGACGATCCTGGAGGGTCTGAAGGAAAATATGGGACCTGAGCGTATGCCCGGAATCGAATTCCGAGGTCCCTAGCCCGAGTAGTGAATTTTTATTAGAAATTGTTAATTTGAAGTTTTAAGGATTTAAAGAAACTAAGTTATCATTGTTTTCCTAGGTATCGAGCTCGTATTTTGGTTCCAAATCCTGGTACATGTCTGAAATATCATTTAAGACTTGCCCGTAAAATTCAGTGTCAATCTGAGTATATTTAGGGTGTTTTTGCCTGCTGGAGGAATATTAAGAACTTGAAGTTCATAAATTTTATTCATTTTATTTTAGGGGGTGAATTCTAGATTTAGCATTATTTCGGGTGTTTCGAAGGTTCGAGTAGGTCTGTCTCGTGATTTCAGACTTGTCGGTATGTTCCGACGGGGCCTGGGAGCCTCGACCGTCAATCGAACGAGGCTCGAGTGAAGTGGAAATTTTGAAAAAGGGCTAAAGACCTGCTGCTTCTGTCATAACCGCATCTGTAGTTCTTGGATCACACATACGGTTCTTCGATCGCAGAAGCGGCCCGGGGGGAGACGACCAAGCTAGGAACTGTAGATGCGGCTCCCGGACCGCAGATGCGTCCCCAGCCTTCCCTCCCTCTTTATGCAGATGCAGTTGAAATCTCGCAGATGCACCCTTTACCGCAGAAGCAGAAATCACGTAACCAGTGAGGTTCATTAAAGACGGGTTCTAAGTCTTTTTTTTTACATTTTCACTCCTCTTTTGGGCGATTTGGGAGCTTGAGAGAGAAGGTCTTCACTTAGCATCAAGAGGTAAGTTTGTTCCACCTATCCTTAGTTTAATACTTGTATTTTAGGTAGATTGAACACTAGAACTTAGGCAAAATCAAAGGGGTTAGAGATAAACCTAGGGTTTTGCTAAAACTTGGATTTAACCACGAAATTTGTTATGGAATTAATTAGAAATTATATATTTAGTGATCCTTAGGTTGTAAAGAACAACTTCCTTTGAAAAGTTTCAGAATCCGGGTACGTGGGCCTGGGGTCGGATTTTGGGAAACTTGTGATAACGGTTGGAAAATTGCTTAAATAGCTAGAATTTGATCTTATGAGTCTATATTAACTAGTTCTTACTTCATTTAATTAGTTTGGGATTGTTTTGCTCCGAATTAAGGGCTTGGACTTGTTCTTGGCATTGGAAGTGGATTCTGGAGCGAGGTGAGTCTCTTTTCTAACCTTGTAAGATGGAATTGTCCCCATAGGTATAATATTGAATTATTTGTTATTTTATTCGGGGGCTACATACGTGCTAGGTGACGAGAGTCCGTACGTAGCGGCTATTATGTTAAGTTCGGGTAGTCTAGGACCCATAAGTATGCTCTACGTGATATTCTAATACGTGTTGGTTAATTCGAATTCATATAAACTATCTTAAGTAAGAAGAATGAGACTACAGAATGACCCTTATCATGTTTTGTCTTTTAAAGGAGAATACTTGGTATTTCTGTGTATGGCTACTCCTCATATATATATATATTAATTGTTATTGTTTCTTGTTAATGAGCTTAGTTTCCATTTGACCGCGTCGCACGGGTGACTCGCGAGTAGGGTAATAGATGCATCTATGGTTTGAGCTATTCGACCCTCGGCAGTGCACAGTTTATTTTATTTTGGATCGGGCCGTACGTCCCACGATGATTATTTGCGCATGTTTTTCTTAGAAATTCTTCAAGGGCTGAGTTACATATTTTTTTTTGGTAATTAAATTTTATTACCTGGGAAAAGAATACATTTGAGAGCAAAAAACCCATCTCTATCTTATAGTTGGACATGCAGCCCCAACTATAAGTACTATATCAGCTAGAAATCAACTTTGCTATCTAAGGACAAAAATTTAGTGTCTTTAGCTTCCCCTGTAGACTAGTTCTCATACTTCCTCGACAGTGAATATCTTGAATTATCAATCTAACCAGGTCCTCAGCTTTCCTTTTTTGCATTTGGAATATCCTCCAGTTCCTCTCCTGCCATATGTGGTACACAGTACCTGCAAACATCAATCTATATAGTACTACCGATGCTCTTTTTCCTGTTGCAAACTTTATGGCCCCGTTGATTTCTTCATTCCAATTCCTGGCAGCTCTTCCTACTCCAACCCACTTCAGTAGCTTCTCCCATACTGTTGCTGAAAACTTACACTTAAAAAATAAGTGTTCATGATCCTCATCAGTTTCCTCACATAATATACATTCAGCACTTATTATACTCCCCAATCTCAAGAGCCTGTCCTTAGTGTATAGTCTTTTTTGAATTGCTATATAAGCAATGAATAGCCATTTAGGGCAGCTATCATTGTTACATAGCACTCTTCTCCATGGAACCTTTATGAACTCACCCCTTAGCTGGTTATAGACATCTCGAATGGAGTAGTTATTCCCATTCATCACCTCTGCCACACTGATATTAGCTTCTGTCAAGTATTTCCCAGCTCCTAAAATTTTTTTTTGTCAACCATGCTGCTTGTTTAGCTTCAACATTCCATATTATGCCTTGCTTTATGTAGTATGTGTGCATCCACTGAATCCATAGTCGATCCTTCTTTTTACATAAGTTCCAAAGTTGCTTTAAGATTGTTGCTTTATTCCAAGTGATTATGTCTGTTATATTGAGCCCTCCTGCAGTCCTTGGCAAACATAAATGTTCCCAAGCAACCAAAGCCTTCTTTCTCCCATCTGTTTCCCCTATCCACGGGAATCTTTTGCATATTCTTTCAATCTGCATCAGGATCTTTTTTGGCAAAGGGAAGATCTGTGACCAGAATGATTGAATAGCTATCATCACGCTCTTTATCAATTGTAGCCGACCTGCATATGATAGGAATCTTGTTGTCCAATGTTGTACTTTTTCTAGGATTTTATCAAGGAGTGGTTGACACTGATTTATTGTTAGTCTTTTGACACTTAATGGCACACCAAGGTATCAGAAAGGTAAGGATCCTATGGAGAATCCCAAACTGTTTAGAATCTGTTGTTGGACTTGTAATGGTACTCCACCAAAGTATATACAGCTCTTTCCTTGGTTGGCTATAAGCCCTGATGAGGCAGAGAATTGCTGGAAACAATCATATAACAACTGAGTAGAAATAAGATCACCTCTGCAGAAAAGTAGAAGATCATCCGCAAAGCTTAACTGCACTATGTTTAGCCTTTCACACCTTGGGTGAAAATTAAAATCTGGTTTATTCTTCAAGGTCTTCATCATTCTTGTCATATACTCCATAGATAACACAAAGAGGTAAGGTGATAAAAGATCCCCTTGTCTCACCCCACGTTTAGCATCAAAAGGAGTTGTTGGCTTTCCATTGATCACAATTGAATAGGAGACATTGGACACACAAGTCATAATCCACTTCAAGAACTGACTAGGAATGTTCATTGCTGTAAGTACCTGCTCTAGGAATACCCACTCCAAAGAGTCATATGCCTTCTGCATATCTATCTTGACCATACATCTAGGGTAGACTCCTTTCCGACCAAAACCTTTCACAAGCTCATGTCCTAGCAGAATGTTATCATTTAGTAGTCTCCGTGGTACAAAATCTGCTTTGCTTTTGTAAACCACGAAGTCCATCACACTTTGTAATCTATTGGTGAGCATTTTTAAGATGATCTTGTGCAGGATAGTGCAGCATAAAATAGGTCTGTATTGCTTGACTGACTCAAGATTCTTCACCTTTGGGATGAGAGTAACTGAAGTACTATTGATTGGTTTATGCATTATACTTTCTTTGAAGAAATGAAGAACTGCTGTTGTGACATCCTGTGCAATTATATGCCATGATTTCTTGAAAACACAAGCATTAAAGCCATCACCTCCTCGAGCTTTTGACTCATCAATTCCATGTAGAGCTTTGAATCCATCTTCTCCTGTGAACTGAGCTATTAGTTCCAGTTGTTGTTTTCTTCTTAGTACAAGTCCTTGCTTCATTACATTTGGATCAATTGTAGGTAAACTCTTAGCTGATTTACCTAGCAAATTCTTATAGAAACCAGTCACCTCCTGTTCAATTCCTGTGTCAGTTGTTAGTAAATTCCCACCCTCATATTTAAGCACTTTGATCTGGTTCTGTGATGTTATTCCCTTCATATTTGCAAAAAAGAAAGCTGTATTAGAATCCCCTAGTTTCAGCCATTGTATCCTTGACTTCTGCTTGTATATAACCTCCTCTATCATGCACCATTTCTCAAGTTCTTTCCTAGCCTTCTTCTCTGCTTCGAACATGTCAGGATTTGGTGTGGTATTCCTCATTTGTGCTTGAATATCTGGCAGTTCATGTCTCATATGTTGTATCTTCTTAGTTATCCCAACATATTCCTTTCCATTCAGCTTTTTAAGAGCAACTTTCACCTTCTTTAAATTCTGCCATATGCCATCCATCTTGTGACCCCTATATACCCATCCTTCCTGTACAATTCTACCAAGGTCCTCATGATCAGCCAAACAATTGTAGAATTTGAAAGGTCTTTTCCTGTTGTCCACTTTTTGTTCCATCTCAATGCATAAAGGAGAATGGTCTAAGAAGTGTGGATCCATTACTTGTACTTGTATTGGGGCCATTTCTACCATCCATTGAGCATTTACAACCACTCTATCTATCCTGCTATATGCATGACTGTTAGTCCAAGTATAGCTTCTTCCTATAGTTGGTAAATTCTGTCATTTGGCAATCCTCCATGAATTCTCTGAAATCCTTTACTTCATTTATCTGTACAACTGTACCCTGAGTTCTATCATCCAGATCCTTGATTGCATTGAAGTCTCCCATGATTACCCAAGGCATTGTCATCTGCTCCTCCAGTTTTCTTAAATTTTTCCACAATTCACATCTATGAGCTATAATATGCAAACCATAGACAGTAGTAAAGGCAAATTGGACTGTCTTAGTAGAATTTTGTATTATTCCATGAATGAATTGTTGATGACTCTCTAACTGAGTGAAATTGTTATTATTAGAGTCCCACATTAGCCATATCCTTCCTTTACCATTTGTAGAGCTACCTGAGCACCATTCCTATCCAGCTGCTACTTTGTTAATTGTATTTCTAATTCTATCATCCTTTATTCTATGTTCTATAACTGCTATCATAATTATTTTATTTACCCCCAAAAACTCCTTCATCTCCCTTTGCTTATATACATTATTAAACCCCCTTATATTCCATGTAGCTATCTTCATGCTTTTGTGAGTTGATGAGGGTCCTTTCCTGTAATCTCCTGTAATTTCTCCTGTTCTTCCACTTTTTCTGTTCAGCTGGTTTCCAATTTTGAGTCTCCTCTCAGTGGAGTGAACACATTAGTAGTTAAAAGAGTGTATTGCTGGGTGCTAGTTTGCTTTGTTTGTGATCCTCTTCTACTAGCTCTCTGCCATGGTGTTTTATCATCTTCTTTAGCTACTTCCTGATGTTGAGTTGACTGCTTTTGTTTCACCTCATCAGCCTGCTTATTCTGCTCCTTTGCTACCCATTGAACTGTTGGTTTTTGGATATTAGCTTGCTGCGTAGGTCCCACTATTTTTGGTGCTGCAGTCTTATAATTCTGTTGTTCATTCCTCTACCTCCTTTCTTGTGGTTCCTCATGCTCTTGTAAGCTATTGCAATCATGCCCAACCATACAACATTTTTGACAATACTTAGGCACCCAGTCATACTCAACTGATTGTTCAAATTCATTCCCCAAAGGATCCTGCACCACAATGTTCTTTGGTAGCTCTTTAGATATATCCATCTCGATTAGTACCCTAGCATAGGATATTCTAGCTGTACTAGATGTGCATTCATCATCATATATTGCTCACCCTAATGCACTGGCTATTCTACTTAACGTGCTCCTTCCCCAACAATTTAGAGGTAAGCTTGGAAAACTCACCTACAGTGGAATGTTTTTCAACACCTCATCATAAAAATTAAAATCAGCATTCCATGATTTGAGAATGATAGGCTTGTTACCTATGGTGTGTGGCCCTGTATACAACACTTCATTTTTGTCTTCAATTGTGTTGAATAGCACAACAAAGTACCCCTCATTGTGATAGTAGACTCTAGGCTTAGCAGCAAAATTCTAGTGGGAGGCTATGAATCTCTCAATAGTTCCAATTGATGGTGAAGCCCCAATTACATACATAATCACCGCCTTCTTCCATTTCCTCCTACTGTAATTGAACCTTTTTAACTCCATCCTGTATTAAAGGAGGAATGTACACGAGGTCCATTCCCCTTTCTGCTAGTCTATTGCCTGCAAACAGATTCACCCAAGGTTTTTCTAACTTTCCTTCATTCTTCTCCTGTTTGGTCTCTTTCTCTTGATTTTGTTTGCTCGTGCTAGCTCCTAGATTTGAAGGGTAAAGCTGATTCTCCTTCGCAGCAGATCCAGCTACAGTACCCAATGGAACACTAGCTCCTAATCCAGCTACAGTAACTAATGGAACAGTAGCTCCTAACTTTGAAGAGGTAAGCTGATTCTCCTTCGCAGCAGATCCAGCTACATTTACCAATGGAACAGTAGTACTTCTTGGCTTCAAAGCTCCGATCGTCCCAGTTGTAGCAGTAGGTGTTAAATTTTGAGTACTACTGCTGCTATTACTTACAACCGCCGGTGGATTCAACTTTGTTACATCAGACCCAGTTAAGCTTGGTATCATCCTTCCTTTCCCTTTGTTAGCATCTAGGGTTTCCATTGGAGAAGAAACCTTATTTTGTCCTCCGCTACTGCTACTAGCTCCTATGAACTCAGCCAGCTGCATCTTCGTCGCATTCCGTTTTGGTCGTCCCCGCCCCATTTTCGATCGGCGCAATTTAGCATGCACGCTTAAACGATGCCGAGAGAGAAGAGAGAGAAACTTATTTGTTTTCATCCACTAACAACTAATATTTACATATTTGCTTAGACTATAGACAAGCATCCTTGTTAGAGTTTGGGAAAGAACTATCACTCCATGATTATTAAATGTAAATAACTTGAAATATCCATGCTTATTATAAACTCTTCTCATATTACTTGACCCTAGTAAATATCGAATCGACCTCTTGTCTCTACTTCTTCGAGATTAGATGGGTTACTTACTGGGTACATATTATTTATGTACTCATACTACGCTTCTGTACTTAACTGTACAGGGTCAGAGGCAGGTACATTTGACTACCAGTCAGGCATGCACCACTAAGTAGATTTGATACTCCTACGGTGAGCTGCTCTTCCTTTCCATGCCGTGCAGCAGCTTGAAGGAGTTTTATTATGTATTTATGTTGTCTATTCTGTTCAGATGGTAGGGTGGTGTATTTTGTTGTACATTCTACTAGTTGCCCACTACTTGTGACACCAGATCTTGGCACACACATTAGTAGACATTATTATTTTGGGGTTGTATGATTATCATGATTTCTATCATCATTTCTAATCTATTTCCAACTTAAAGAATTATTTCAACCATTTTGGGGGTTAAAGTGATCAAAAGTTTAATTTGTATTTTTCCGCGTTGGCTTGCCCAGCGATGGCGTTGGGCGCCATCATGACCTATTATGAAAATGGGTCGTGACATGGTTTTACATTTTCTGTTTCTATTTCTTGGCCTAGTCTATGTACCCTTCTTCTAGGCACATTTCTCGTGCTAGTATCTACTGTACTTTGATGAATTGTTCTCTAAAATGGACTAGGGCTAGAACTAGTTGATTCCATTAATTCTTTTAGACTTATTAGAGATTCTGTTTTTGTTTCTTCGTAACTATCTTGCATTTATTCAAAAACTTGATCAAATTTGTCTGATTTTCTTTGTGAAACTTTTTCTGCTCTATATCCCCAATTATCTGTTCTTAATTTGCATTTCTTAAAATGTTCTTCTGTTTTACTTAAGGTTAGTATTCCAAGTTTACATCCTTTATATTGGAAAGTCCTACTTTTATTTTCTTTAACTAATCTCCTTGCTTTTTCTAATGCTATGTCTACTTAAAATTCATCTTGTATTATTTCACTATTCATAAATTCAGTATCTTCTACTGTACTTTCAGTTCCATCATCCATTTCTCTATGGGTAGAATAGTTACAATTAGTAAACCTAATCAAGGTTTTGTGACGACCCAAAGGGTCATAACCTTTTTCTCATTCATTCCGTGCTTCCGAGTCCTTGAAAACCTCATTTTTATTTGCTTCGATTTGCATGTGCAGTCCGGGCGTGTAGCCGGAAAGTTTAAATATGATTTCTGTGTAAAAAATGATGAATTTTGATATTAATTTGATTAAAGTTGACTTTGGTCAATATTTTTGATAAACGGATCCGGACCCGTGATTGGACGATCTCGGATGGTCCGTAGAAAAATATGAGACTCGGGCGTGTGCCCGGAATCAAAAACCTAGGTCCCGAGCCCGGGAAATGAATTTTTAAAAGAAATTGTTTTTCTAAAATTTATATGAAAATTTGAAATGAAAACGAATTACAAAGTGTTGGTATCGGATCCGTATTTTGGTTCCGGTGCCCGGTACAGGTCTTATCTATGGTATAAGCGCTTCCTGTGAAATTTGGTCGAAATCGGGCGTCATTTGACGTGTTTCGGACCTAAATATCTAAAAATAAGAGTTTATGAAGTTTGATGAAAAAGTAATGATTTTGAGGTTTGATTCCTCGTTTATGATATTATTTTGGGGATTTGATCGCACGGTTAAGTTCGTATGAGGTTGTTGAGTTAGTGTGTGTGTTTGGTTAGGAGCCCCGAGGGCTCAGTAGTGTTTCGGAGGTGTTCGGGGTGGTTTTAAACTTAGAGAAAGTTGTAGAAAATCTGCAATTTGTGCCCAGTTGTTTCCTTCTTCTTGATCGCAATCTTCAGCCCGCGTTCGCGTTCCTTTAGATTTTTCCTCTTCTGCGTTCGCGTACTAGATCACACGATCGCATAGCTTCAGCATTTTCTTCAATGCGTTCGCACTAACAGATTCGCGTTCGCATAGACCAGACTTTTGGACCCCCAGTATTTCTTCTACGCGATCTCGTTACAATCCACGCGATCGCGATACCAGTCAGTGGGATCCTTCGCGAACATATCTCCATTTCCGCGATCGCGTAGGGCAAATTCGCCCAGTTATTATTTTAGTTCAGAAACAGAATAGTTGCGGCCTCATTCAAAATTCTCACGAACTCTCTTCTCCCCAAAGCTTTAGGAACCCATTGAAGCCCCCATTCTTGAAGACCACTTGGATAAGTAAATTCACACTCGTTTCCTTCATGAATTAGTGAGTTTCTAAGCCTAAATCATGTAATCTAGGGTAGAAATTGGGAGAAAAGGGTAGAGTTAGGGCTTTTTAATTTTCTTTGATTTAGACCTCATTTTGGGGTCGAATTTGAAAATAAATTGTATATTCGAGCTCGTGGGAAAATGAGTGATATGGAATTGGTTCGATACTCGTGTTTTGACCAAGCGAGCCCGGGGTCGATTTTGGAATTTTTGGAAGAAAGGTTGGAAATCTATATTTAGCCATTGGGTTTGATTTGTTTAGCTATTATTGATACTATAAATTCGTTATTTCATAGATTTGATTGAGTTGGAGCCGAATTCAAAAGAGGAAGCGGTCGTTGTGGATTGATTTAGCCGTGGAAGTTGAGGTAAGTGTTTGATCTAACTTTGGCTTGAGGGAATAGGATTAGAGTGTTGTTTTCTAATTGCTAAATGCCGAGTATGGTGTATAGGCATGGTGACGAGTATCTATACACCGGTGTCTAGCATGATCGCGAGTCCTTATTTGTGCTTATTTGGGATCTCTGTGATGACTCTTTCTTGTTTATTTGATGGTTTCTATATAATGTGAAGAGTATGAAAACAAATTATGATTTGTATACTCCTTGGAGTGTTGGCTTGAGTGATGACATGATTAAGGAGTAAGAATTGAATAAAAGAGAAAGAGATGTAGTTATTCCCTTGCCCAGCTGTTCTCGTATGTTGAATATCTCCCTTGTCGGGACGTGAATGTTATTGTACTTGTTCCCCTGCATGGAAAACCACTTATATATTATGAAATGGGATCGTGTGGCACGCCGACCACTTATATATTACGAAATGGGATCGTGTGGTACGCCGACCACTTATATATTATGAAATGGGATCGTATGGCACATCGACCACTTATATATTATGAAATGGGATCGTGTGGCACACCGACAACTTATATATATATATATATACACATACATATTATGAAATGGGATCGTGTGGCACGCCGACTACTTGTTCTGCGTTAGAAGAAATCAGTTGTAGTTTCCTTATTTATCCCTGCTATTGTGTTTATCTGCTACCCCCAACAGCATGTTCCCCTCCTAGTCCCCGTTATTACTTTCCGCTGTTATTTTGTTGTACTTGTATGTGTATATATATCTGCACAGGTTTGTTTAGTGGTCCTGTCTAGCCTCGTCACTACTTCGCCGGGGTTAGGCCAGGCACTTACCAGCACATGGGGTCGGTTGTGCTCATGCTGCACTTCTGTGCTCTTTTGCACAGATCACGGTACTAGAGCAGCAACTTTTGGACCACAGCAGTAGTTGATTGGGAGTTGAGTTCTGTCCAGGGACATTCGAGGTAGCCTTGCTGACGTCCGCAAGCCGGGGTCCCTTTCTATCTTATTCAGTTCGCTATCACTTGTACCGAAGCAAACAGTATTGTATTTTGTTCAGACTCTGTATGTAGTATTCTATAGACGTTCGTGAGTTAGTGACTCCAGTCTTGGGTAAAGGTTGAAATTGAATTTGCACATTTGTTTTTAGTTTATTTATATTTAAGACTTCCGATTTTATATTAAATGCTTATTTGTTTCTAATACTGTCGATGTTTGCTAAAGATGTTATTGTAATTGGCTTGCCTAGCTCCTATTAATAGGCGCCATCACGACTCCCGAGGGTGGGAAATCCGGGTCGTGACAGGTTTTTCCTTTTGATTTTGTTTACATTAAATGAGATACAAGTTTTAATATTTTTGGCTTTGCAAAATCTTCTAGATTCCATTCTAATCCTGCATATTCTTCTGGGTTTATCTTAATAGGTTTTATTAATTTTTTTCCTTTATTTTCATTACTTCGACTACATCCTCTACCTTAATTTTAAATTTTGTATTACTATTTGTTGCTATTTTTCCTATGAACCCTACGCATATTAGTAGATTATTCCCATTATTCATTTCCTCGTATCTTTTAGTCTGTATTCCTATTTTAATATTTTTTCTAAATTCTGCTAAATTTATCATGAAGTCTAGGCTAATATAGAATATTCCTCCATTATTGGTCATGTTTACTTTTGTTGAACCTATTATAGATTTCTTTTGATCTGACCATCTGCCATCATATACCACGACAAGTACTTTAGTTCTTAAATTCTTTCTAGTTAGTCCCATTAATCCGATTACTATTAATCCCATATACATTAAATTCTTTTTATAATTTTTTATATGTCTTACTGATTCAGGGTTTATTACGTTTTATAACATAAGACTTTAATCACCAAATAATAATAATAATAATACACACACACACACACACACACACACACACACATATATATATATATATATATATATATATATACTAGATGATGTGTGCCCGTGCTATGCCCGCACATCCATCCTACATTTTGTCTCCAAATAATTAACCACTAACGCTGCCATACAATTCTTTGCATACTTGTCTACAACTTGGACAAAGAAGTTCGTTTAGATATCTCTTCATTTCGACATCATCTCACTGCTAAGTTGGTCCGAGTTTATATAAGGCGAATCGACTAATACGCTTTGCTATAGATGTACGTAACATGTAAATTCTTCAGCCACCAATCCATATTTTGGTTACAAATGATTACATGGTGTCTCGGCTATCAAAATATAAGCATACAAGCCAGAACATGAAAAAAGTATAGAATCAAAGACAGATGAAATACAAATCATTATAAATAATTACAAAGGTATAACCTAAGCAAGTTGATCTGTAAATAAATAGTAGAGTGACTCATGTATGATCCATGATTACGAAAAAAGTATAGAATCAAAGACATATGAAATACAAATCATTATAAATAATTACAAAGGTATAACCTAAGCAAGTTGATCTGTAAATAAATAGTAGAGTGACTCATGTATGATCCATGATTCCATTCAGGCATTTTCAGTATATCTGTTACCAGGTCAGAAACCTTAAATATGTTATCCAATTCGAATTAACATTTTTTTCACAAAAGCTTTAGAGTATGTCGAAATGTTTCTCAAAACCTTAAGACACTATTTTAGGAAGTACACGGTGTCATTAATTGGTTGAAGCAGCAAAATTGCAAAAGAAAAAAGGAAGATAAGTGCCCGAGATGATATTTCTAACTGCAAAAAGTCTTATATCTCCCAGTTTCATCATCTTCCACCTGTAGCTAACTTCAAAACATTAGTCCGTATAAGAAGGGAAGATTTGTACAAAAATCAACGAATTCAAGTCTCGTCCTGCAATTCAGAACTACCACCTTAAATCTTAGAGAACAAAACGAACTTCAAGTAAGCTTAATTCTTTGAAAAGGGTGTATCCGAAATCTAGAATATCCAGATGAACCCAAAATTAATTCTTTGTAGACTCGGACACCCGGTGCATATAAAAAAAGGGACTTCTAGATTCTAACCTCAATTTCTATTTCAGGTTCATTAAAATAGGACTGCAATTGTACTCTTTAAGGAAGAACTGGAAAGCTAAGAAATCGATGAGTTCATTCTATCTAAAAAGTAGTTTAAGTTATTAACTTTTTAACCTTTTCTGTGTGATTTGGATGTTTGTTATACGATTTTTACAACAAAGTTGTTATTCTAATGAAAAAGGAAGAACATATATAACAAATTGAGTTCAATTCATTTGTTTGGCATGGTTGTCCTTTTGAACTAAATTGCTGATTACAAGTTTGATACATTTGAAGCTTTTAGGCGATGTGAATAGCTCCCACTTTCTATTGAGTGTGGGATTTTGAATTGTAAATAATTAAGCCCATAAGTTTAAAAATTTTTGGAGTAGATCCAGGGAGTGATGTGAGTACTCCAACCCAGTAAGCAATAAAAGTAAATAAAGACTGAGTAGTAGGAAACAATGAATCCACAATCACTTCAGGTTCAATAAGCACATAAGGCTTTCAGATCATAAATACGAGTCAACCTTCCTTTTTAAGACCCAACTTTTAGTAAAAAAATCTTTTGAAATACTTTCCAGCAGTTTCAGTAGGGGTTCAAAACCATTTTAAATAACAATATAGATTTAACATCAAATCAGCCCCTCGGGAAAAACAGTAATCATAAATACTTCGTAACTAAAAATCTCGGTGGATATAACCAAGTGCCAATTCTGTAATTAATTTCTGAACATCTCAAAACCCTACTTTAAAATAAAAGTTATTTTAAAATATTTGTTCAACTTTCCGATAGAGGCTCAGTATAAATGTGAGTGAACACAGTCAGTAAATCAACATATTCGATAGGAACTCATTTAAAGAGGAGTGAAATCAATAAGTCATAAACAGGCCTCTCAGGCAGACATCACTCATATGCATGTATATATTTATCGCCCCTCGGGCTAGTCCCTCTGTCAGTCATGACTCAACTCTTACTAGTCAGCACTCGTACTCAGCATTTGCGCTCAATAGGTATCACATAGTAACCGTTGCGGCGTGCAGCTCAATCCGTATATCGCTGCAGCGTGCAGCCCGATCCATATATCGCTGCAGCGTGCAGCCCGATCAATATATATAGCCGACTGCGCTCACTGGGGTGTGCAGACTCCGGAAGGGCTCCTACAGCCAAGAGCTATACTGTTGCGGCGTGCAGCCCAATCCGTATAAATATACTACCACGGCGTGCAGCCCGATCCATATAAATATACTGCTTCGACATGCAGCCCGATCCATATAAATATACAGTCACTAGCCTCATGATCAGTCTCAGTCTATCTCAGTCATCAACCTCACAATTAGCCCCTCGGTCTATCTCAGTCATTAACTCACGATCACTCGGACCATTAGTAGAATAGGGAACTCAACCCAAACAATCCTTCACAATTTTAAGAAATATGGTGATAAAACCAGATTTTTAAACAATAAGCAGGTAAAACATGACTGATGTTATGCTATCAACACATAGAGTGAAAAATAATAGTAAAAATGCCCCTACGGGTCTCAACAGGTCGGCATATAGCCCCAAACATAATAATAACAAACAGTTAACTATCAAATGCACATTAATGTACTCTTTCGGGATGGACCAGGTCACAATTCCCAGTGCTGCTCTACCCTACGCTCGTCATCCAGCATGCAAGTCACCTTAAAGTAACACAACGATGTGTAATCCGGGGTTTCAAACCCTCGGGACAGTATTTACAATCATTACTTACCTCGAACTGGCAAAATCTCTAGCTCACGACGGCTTTGCCTCTAAAATAAGCCTCCACGCACGTCGAATCTATCCAGAACCACAACGAATCCGTCACAATATGCAAATTGAACAATACCCAATCGAAAACAATCAAAAAATATTAAAAATCTCGTAACTGGAAAAACCCGAGCCCCGGGCCCACTTCTCCAAACTCAGAAATTTATGCATCAATACATTCCTTATCTCCTCATAAGTTCATACATACCAAGAACTCTCAAATCCGAGCTCAAATAGCCCATCAAATTTCAAAATCCCAAGCCCTAGTTCTTCAATTTTAACATAATTTCCATGAATTTCTAGGTAGATTACACAACAAAAATGAGTTTTAAGTTCAAAAATATTACCTCCAATCGATTCTCCTTGAATCTCTTTTCAATTTCCTTCAAAAAGCTCTCAAAAAGACCAACAATGGAGGAAAAATGACCCAAAATCGCGGAAATGAGCTTTTAAAACATTCTGCCCAGCAATATATTTTCCTTCTATGCGATCTCAATACACCTCTGCGATCGCAAAGAACAATTTTTCACCTCCAATTTTTAACATTATGCGATCGCACAAGCACCACTGCGATCGCATTGACCAAAAAATTTTACGCTACGCAATCGCATACAAGGCCACGCGATCGCAATGAACAAAAATCCAAGCTCCCAAGTTTCCTCTATGCGATCGCACTACTGACCCGCGATCGCATTTAAAAATTGACCAACCCCAAAAATCCTTCGATGCGATCGCAATACTCCCTCTGCGATCGCATAGAGCAAAATGCTCTGCAACAGCTGATGCCCTTTTTCTGCAACTTTCATAGCCCAAAACTTCCCGTTAGACATCCGAAATCACCCCGAGTCCCCCGGGACCTCAACTAAAAATACCATCACCTCCTCTAACATCATTCAAACTTGTTCCAATCATTAAAACACCTCAAACAACACTAAAACCATAATTTCTCATCGAATTCAAACCTAAGTTCTTTAAAAACTTCCAAAATACGCATTCGATCAAAAACCCGACCAAACGATGTCTGAATGACATGAAATTTTGCACACACATCACAAATCACATAACGAAGCTACATCAACTCTCGAAATTCCATTCTGACCCTCGGACCAAAATCTCACCTATCAACCGAAATCCGCCAAAATACTAACTTCTCCAAAAGAAGCTACTTTCTATACCAGACTTCCAAAATCAATTCCGATCACACTCCTTAGTCACAACATCTAACAAAGCTAACCAAATCATAAAAACTCCGATTCGAGACATATATGAATAAGTCAACTCTTGGTGAAACCTTCAAATTCAAAGCTTTCAACTGAGACCGTTCCTTTCAAATTCATTCCAAATTTTCCTAAAAACCAAAACCAACGATCTATATCAGTCACACTACATAACACGGGGAAAGTCATGCCCGAGAATTGGCGATCATGGTGCAAAAGCTCAAAACGACCGGTCGGGTCGTTACATCCTCCCCCACTTAAACACACGTTCGTCCTCGAACGTTCCCAGAGTTGTTCTAAAAGCCATCCAGTCGCTGAACAACCTTACCAAGAATATACCCGGGGGTGATCCTATGTCACCCTATCACTCATAGGTCCGATAACACAACATAGCTGAAATTCCACAACCCATCTAGTCCACAAACCATAGAACCACATTGCACTTTTCCGAAATCATACATAAGATCAGAACTTTACATCTATACTCAAAATAAGCTTGAACCAGCTGTAATAACCCATACCTGCAAACGCAGGTGCTATCATATGACATACCATATAACCCAAACACTCGAAATGATAACTTCTATTCACAACAGTTGCCCACAACACCCGAATACCGATAGAAAACCTCTTATCAACTAAGGTCTTATTCCAACACTCTCATTTACTGCCAGCGATAATTGAAAACATGAAATAAACCGTAACCATCTCTCAGGTCAACCATTCATGAAGCCACTTCCCTTTTTGGCTAATACCACCGCAGATTTTCGAGCCAAACTTCGATATTATCTTTCCAACAAGATGGAACACAATCCGTTAGTATTCATTAGCGACCCCAATGATCTCCTCAAATCCAACACACCATCTGGTGATATGACACCTCAATACAGGCCTAATCCACAACTTGTATAATACTCACACCAATAAGAAACAGTCTAAACATACTCAAATCATGAAATTTACCAGAACGAAAGAGATGTACTTCAAGCTCATCTATACCATCACAATACCAAGCTGAGACCTCGTATCACATCATAGGAATAAAATACATGAACTTACCCCGTAAGGTCATATCTCCACGTAGCCTCGCTACCATGCGTGATCCTATTCAAACACTGTTCCACATGAAACACCTGAAGTCACTATGCTAAAAAATCGACAACCACGGACAATATGATGTCTGGAGCCAAAGCAAATCATTACACCTACGGTGCCACAAATAACATATGCCACACAACCCAATAGGACGCAACCGATACGCCGTTCACTAAGCAGCGTTCAATTACTCTTCCCGCTCGAATTCCACTAAGAGACCCAAATTGAACCGCACCATATGTGCCTATAACCAACAAATCATAACAACTCACAACACAAAAAGGTAACTCATAGATCTCCCCCGATCACTGATAAGCTCAACAACGGTCGAATCAACACCTCCCTCAACACTGCCATTCGAAGCCAATCAAGTCGACTCAAGATAGAATGCTCACCATAGGAGCCCAGAATAACACAACACGGAAACACCCAGTCTACACCCCAATATCATGTCTAAAATCTAACATACCCAACAAGAAAGATCGACTCGGGCCTCCAAACCTCGACAGTTACTAAACAATGTCGATACACACGATCTAGAATCGCAACATAGCCTAAATATGAGAAATTTCGGTCTCCAATTCCGTGTAGCACATGGGTCACCCTACCTGATCATAAATTCCGCCGTCCTAATACATATCATACCTCAGGTATCCATTCATCCCACGAAAGATATTCTAAAATTCTTCCATGTCATCATGCAAACTCAAATATCAATAGTCGACCCCACCAACTTGTCACGACCCTAAACTGGCCCGGTTGTGATGGCGCCTCTCCTGAAGACAAGGCCATCCGACACCTCACTCACATTAACCTCTTAAGCATTAAGAATCAATTTTAAGCCTTTAATTAAACAACGTTTCATAAGAACTTCTTAATATAACAATGCGGAATAATATTACAAGCCCGACATCGCGGTGTCACTAGTCATGAGCATCTATACTGGTCAGAATACAACAATAAATCTAAATGAATGTCCAAAATACAATTTTAGCAATGTATGAAAGGAAGTGGTGCTGCGAACATCATGCAGCGACCTGCTAAATCTGATGACTCCACTCCAGAACCAAACTACACCCGCGACCGGGTTCTGATATACCTGAATCTGCACATGAGGTGCAGGGAGTGATGTGAGTACTCCAACCCAGTAAGCAATAAAAGTAAATAAATACTGAGCAATAGGAAACAATGAATCCACAGTCATGTCAGGTTCAATAAGCACGTCAGGCTTTCAGATCATAAATACGAGTCAACCTTCCTTTTTAAGACCTAGCTTTTAGTAAAAAATCTTTTGAAATACTTTCTAGCAGTTTCAGTAGGGGTTCAAAACCATTTAAAATAATAATAATAGAGATTTAACGTCAAATCGGCCCCTCGAGCTAAACAGTAATCATAAATACTTCATAACTAAAAATCTTGGTAGAAATAACCAAGTGCCAATTCTGTAATTAATTCCTGAACATCTCAAAAGCCCACTTTAAAATAAAAGTTATTTTAAAACATTTGTTCAACTTTACGACAGAGGCTCAGTATAAATGTGAGTGAAAACAGTCAGTAAATCAACATATTCGATAGGAACTCGTTTAAAGAGGAGTGAAATCAATAAGTCATAAACAGGCCTCTCAGGCAGACATCACTCATATGCATGTATATATTTATCGATCCTCCGGCTAGTCCCTCTGTCACTCATGACTTAACTCTTACCATTCAGCGCTCGTAAACAGCATTTGCGCTCAACAGGTATCACATAGTAACCGCTACGACGCGTAGCCCGATCCGTATATCGTTGTGGCGTGCAGCCCGATCCATATATAGCTGCGGCTTGCAACCCGATCCATATATATAGTCGACTGCGCTCACTGGGGATGTGCAGACTCCGGAGGGGCTCCTACAACCCAAGCGCTATACTGCTGTGACGTACAGCCCGATCTGTATAAATATACTGTTACGGCGTGCAGCCCGATCCATATAAATATACTGTCGCGGCGTGCAGCCCTATCCCCATATATATATATATATATATATATTGCTGCGGCGTGCATCCCCATCCATATAGATATATAATCCTCACAGCCAGGCCCTCGACCTCTCTCACTCATTAGCCTCACGATCAGACTCTCAGTCTATCTCAGTCATCAACCTCACAATTAGACCCTCGGCCTATCTCAGTCATCAAATCACGATCACTCGGACCATTAGTAGAATAGGGAACTCAACGCAAACAGTCCTTTTCATTTTTAAGAAATATGGTGATAAAAGCAAATTTTTAAATAATAAGCAGGTAAAACATGACTGAGGACATGCTATCAACACATAGAGTGAGGAATAATGGTAAAAATGCCCCTAAAGGTCTCAACAATTCGGCATACAGCCCCAAACATAATAATAGCAAATAGTTAACTATCAAATGCGAATTAATGTACTCTTTCGGGATGGACAAGGTCATAATCCCCAGCGGTGCTCTACCCCACGCTCGTCATCTAGCGTGGTGGTCACCTTAAAGTAACACAACGATGTGTAATCCGGGGTTTCAAACCCTCAGGACAGTATTTACAATCATTACTTACCTCGAACCGGCGAAATCTCTAGCTCACGACGCCTTTGACTCTCAAATAAGCCTCCACGTACGTCGAATCTATCCAGAACCACAACGAATCCGTCACAATATGCCAATGGAACAATACCCAATCGAAAATAATCAAAAAATATTAAAAATCTCGTAATTGGCAAAACCCGAGCCCCGGGCCCACTTCTCCAAACTCAGAAATTTATGCATCAATACGTTCCTTATCTCCTCACGAGTTCATACATACCAAGAACTCTCAAATCTGAGCTCAAATGGCCCATCAAATCCCCAAATCAAATTTCAAAATCCCAAGCCCTAGTTATTCAATTTTAGGCTTAATTTTCATGAATTTCTAGGTAGATTACACAATAAAAATGAGTTTTAAGTTCAAAAATATTACCTCCAATCGATTCTTCTTGAATCCCTCTTCAATTTCCTTCAAAAAGCTCTCAAAAAGAGCAACAATGGAGGAAAAATGACCCAAAATCGCGGAAATGAGCTTTTAAAACATTCTGCCCAGCAATATATATTCCTTCTATGCGATCGCAATACACCTTTGCGATCACATTGAACAAAAAAACTTTACACTACGCGATCGCATACAAGGCCATACGATTGCAATGAACAAAAATCCAAGCTCCCAAGTTTCCTCTATGTGATCGCACTACTGACCCGCGATCGCATTGAACAATTGACCAACCCCAAAAATCCTTCTATGCGATCGCGATACTCCCTCTGCGATCGCATATAGCAAAATGCTCTACAACAGCTGATGCCCTTTTTCTGCAACTTTCATAGCCCAAAACTTCCCGTTAGACATCCGAAATCACCCCGAGGCCCCCGGGACCTCAACCAAAAATACCAACATCTCCTCTAACATCATTCAAACTTGTTCCAATCATTAAAACACCTCAAACAACACTAAAACCATCATTTCTCATCGAATTCAAGCCTAAGTTATTTAAAAATTTCCGAAATACGCATTCGATCAAAAACCCGACCAAACGACGTCCGAATGACCTGAAATTTTGCACACACATCACAAATCACATAATGAAGATACAACAACTCTGATAATTCTATTCCGACCCTCGAAAAAAAATGTCACCTATCAATCGGAATCTGTCAAAATACTAACTTCGCCAAAACAAGATACTTTCTACACCAGACTTCCAAAATTAATTCCGATCATACTCCTAAATCACAAATCATCTAAAGAAGCTAACCAAATCATAAAAAACTCTGATTTGAGATCATATACGAATGAGTCAACTCTTGGTCAAACCTTCAAATTCAAAGCCTTCAACTGAAACTGTTTCTTTTAAATTTATTCCAAATTTTCCTAAAAACCAAAACCAACGATCTATATCAGTCAAACTACATAACACGGGGAAAGTCATGCCCGAGAATTGGCGATCAAGGTGCAAAAGCTCAGAACAACCGGTCGGGTCGTTACATCCTCCCCCACTTGAACACACGTTCGTCCTCGAACGTTCCCAGAGTTGTTCTAAAAGCCATCCGGTCGCTGAACAACCTTACCAAGCATATACCCGGGGGTGATTTTATGTCACCCTATCACTTATAGGTCCGATAACACAACATAGCGGAAATTCCACAAGCCATCTAGTCCACAAACCATAGAACCACATTGCACTTTTCCGAAATCATACAGAAGATCAGAACTTTACATCTATACTCAAAATAAGCCTGAACCAGCTATAATAACCCATACCTGCAAAAAGCAGGTGCGATCATATGACATACCATATAACCCAAACACTCGAAATGATAACTTCTATTCACAATAGTTGCCCACAACACCCGAATATCGATAGAAAACCTCTTATCAACTAAGGTCTTATTCCAACACTCTCATTTACTGCCAGCGATAATTGAAAACATGAAATAAACCGTAACCATCTCTTAGGTCAACCATTCATGAAGCCACTTCCCTTTTTGGCTAATACCACCGCAGATTTCCGAGACAAACTTCGATATTATCTTTCCAACAAGATGGAACCCAATCCGTTCGTATTCATTAGCGACCCCAATGATCTCCTCAAATCCAACACACCATCTGGTGATATGACACCTCAATACAGGCCTAATCCACAACTTGTATAATACTCGCACCAATAAGAAACAGTCTAAACATACTCAAATCATGAAATTTACCAGAACGAAAGAGATGTACTTCAAGCTCATCGATACCATCACAACACCAAGATGAGACCTCGTATCACATCATAGGAATAAAATACATGAACTTACCCCGTAAGGTCATATCTCCACGTAGCCTCGCTACCATGCGTGATCCTATTCAAACACTGTTCCACATGAAACACCTGAAGTCACTATGCTAAAAAATCGACAACCACGGACAATATGATGTCTGGAGCCAAAGCAAATCATTACACCTACGGTGCCACAAATAACATATGCCACACAACCCAATAGGACGCAACCGATACGCCGTTCACTAAGCAGCGTTCAATTACTCTTCCCGCTCGAATTCCACTAAGAGACCCAAATTGAACCGCACCATATGTGCCTATAGCCAACAAATCATAACAACTCACAACACAAAAAGGTAACTCATAGATCTCCCCCGATCACTGATAAGCTCAACAACGATCGAATCAACACCTCCCTCAACACTGCCATTCGAAGCCAATCAAGTCGACTCAAGATAGAATGCTCACCATAGGAGCCCAGAATAACACAACACGGAAACACCCAGTCTACACCCCAATATCATGTCTAAAATCTAACATACCCAACAAGAAAGATCGACTCGGGCCTCCAAACCTCGACAGTCACTAAACAATGTCGATACACATGATCTAGAATCGCAACATAGCCTAAATATGAGAAATTTCGGTCTCCAATTCCGTGTAGCACATGGGTCACCCTACCTGATCATAAATTCCGCCGTCCGAATACATATCATACCTCAGGTATCCATTCATCCCACGAAAGATATTCTAAAATTCTTCCATGCCATCATGCAAACTCGAATATCAATAGTCGACCCCACCAGAAAGTGCCGCAATACTATCAAAATATCATTAGTTTAATCCCATTACCCTTCTTCTAAGACATATACTCTCGTCAAATCACTTTCGATTATCAGTACCATTTCCCCTGATTATCTGAGGCTACCCGTCTCTAACCACATACACAACCTGGAGATACCCAATTGGGTTCCTGAAGGGTCTTGAACATATTAGAACCATCCTCGCAAGTCATTCACTCTTATTCAAACTGCAACTTACCTGACCTGGCGAACAGAAACACCCGTGCCTCATGGGCACTCCGATACCACAAAATGATATTTTCATCCCAATACAACCAAGCAAATTCCTGCTCTATACGTCGAGCATCCTTTACCCACAGCACTCTAGACATTCCGTGATTCTCATACTCTATGAAGCATAATGTAACATTTGTCAAAACTTCCCTTTATTCTAGCCTTAGCTAATTCACTCGCATGCCCCAAACTAGAACCAACATAGCACCTAACCATGCAATCAACTGCTCAGAACAGCCTCCCCCACTTGGCCCGAACCCATCGATCAAGACACAATCCATAACTCGTAACATCTTTACCCTATTGATTCCACAATACCATAGTGGGATTAAACTCAAATCATTTATAAGTTTGTGAAAACGCAGATCATCTAGTGCTGTAATCTTCTGCAAATCTCGCATTCATCCCCGCATCAGTTGAGTCCACTCTCTTAAGTGACCCGAAATTTCAAATTTCAACACGTACCCTTCAATCATACATAAGATCTTCTAACATACACATAATGATCATACCACTTCAGAACACTCCGTAGGAGATAACCCACCTGTTTTGCCTCACTATAACATTTTTTTATACTTTCCACCGCCATACACATTACACATCCACTTAGTCTTCCTCAGTTCGAACTCATACCGCAACATGAAATTTACTTCACTCCCAACTAGGAGACACGAAAAGATTCTTTATGCGCCCACAACTCGGAGCTACAAATCCAATCACAATGGAAATCATATACTTAATAGTTCATCTATCATCCAGCAGACCTTCCTCGTCATTTCCAAGTTACATAGATACATCTCGCAGTACTAATAGACTCATCACATGGATATTCAACCGTCACTTCCACTAATAGGAACAATACCGAACACATAAGTTCACAACACTTACTCACACGATCAGTACCTCAGTGCTCAAGCCATAGGCAAATATCCGGCCTCAAGTCCTGCAGACTAGTCCAACATAAACTCACAGGGATTACATCTCGCCCCTCGACCGGGAAATCACAAGCCATCAAGGCACATCAAATATTGAGCGCTCATATGCGCATACAAATGCGTGGAAGGAATCTCAATAGTTACATTTCAAGTTGAATAAAGGACGCACGATAAGAAGAATGTGAAGTTTTTCCTAAATGTTCTGCAGCCTCTCGAGGAGAAATACAGGCATCCCCATACCGCTCCGCGAGACTCTACTAAACCTGCTCATGACTCGTGAGACCTAGTAACCTAGGCTATGATACCAACTTGTCACGACCCTAAACTGGCCCGGTTGTGATGGCGCCTCTCCTGAAGACAAGGCCAGCCGACACCTCACTCACATTAACCTCTTAAGCATTAAGAATCAATTTTAAGCCTTTAATTAAACAACGTTTCATAAGAACTTCTTAATATAACAATGCGGAATAATATTACAAGCCCGACATCGCGGTGTCACTAGTCATGAGCATCTATACTGGTCAGAATACAACAATAAATCTAAATGAATGTCCAAAATACAATTTTAGCAATGTATGAAAGGAAGTGGTGCTGCGAACATCATGCAGCGACCTGCTAAATCTGATGACTCCACTCCAGAACCAAACTACACCCGCGACCGGGTTCTGATATACCTGAATCTGCACATGAGGTGCAGGGAGTGATGTGAGTACTCCAACCCAGTAAGCAATAAAAGTAAATAAATACTGAGCAATAGGAAACAATGAATCCACAGTCATGTCAGGTTCAATAAGCACGTCAGGCTTTCAGATCATAAATACGAGTCAACCTTCCTTTTTAAGACCTAGCTTTTAGTAAAAAATCTTTTGAAATACTTTCTAGCAGTTTCAGTAGGGGTTCAAAACCATTTAAAATAATAATAATAGAGATTTAACGTCAAATCGGCCCCTCGAGCTAAACAGTAATCATAAATACTTCATAACTAAAAATCTTGGTAGAAATAACCAAGTGCCAATTCTGTAATTAATTCCTGAACATCTCAAAAGCCCACTTTAAAATAAAAGTTATTTTAAAACATTTGTTCAACTTTACGACAGAGGCTCAGTATAAATGTGAGTGAAAACAGTCAGTAAATCAACATATTCGATAGGAACTCGTTTAAAGAGGAGTGAAATCAATAAGTCATAAACAGGCCTCTCAGGCAGACATCACTCATATGCATGTATATATTTATCGATCCTCCGGCTAGTCCCTCTGTCACTCATGACTTAACTCTTACCATTCAGCGCTCGTAAACAGCATTTGCGCTCAACAGGTATCACATAGTAACCGCTACGACGCGTAGCCCGATCCGTATATCGTTGTGGCGTGCAGCCCGATCCATATATAGCTGCGGCTTGCAACCCGATCCATATATATAGTCGACTGCGCTCACTGGGGATGTGCAGACTCCGGAGGGGCTCCTACAACCCAAGCGCTATACTGCTGTGACGTACAGCCCGATCTGTATAAATATACTGTTACGGCGTGCAGCCCGATCCATATAAATATACTGTCGCGGCGTGCAGCCCTATCCCCATATATATATATATATATATATATTGCTGCGGCGTGCATCCCCATCCATATAGATATATAATCCTCACAGCCAGGCCCTCGACCTCTCTCAGTCATTAGCCTCACGATCAGACTCTCAGTCTATCTCAGTCATCAACCTCACAATTAGACCCTCGGCCTATCTCAGTCATCAAATCACGATCACTCGGACCATTAGTAGAATAGGGAACTCAACGCAAACAGTCCTTTTCATTTTTAAGAAATATGTTGATAAAAGCAAATTTTTAAATAATAAGCAGGTAAAACATGACTGAGGACATGCTATCAACACATAGAGTGAGGAATAATAGTAAAAATGCCCCTAAGGGTCTCAACAATTCGGCATACAGCCCCAAACATAATACTAGCAAATAGTTAACTATCAAATGCGAATTAATGTACTCTTTCGGGATGGACAAGGTCATAATCCCCAGCGGTGCTCTACCCCACGCTCGTCATCTAGCGTGCAAGTCACCTTAAAGTAACACAACGATGTGTAATCCGGTGTTTCAAACCCTCAGGACAGTATTTACAATCATTACTTACCTCGAACCAGCGAAATCTCTAGCTCATGACGCCTTTGACTCTCAAATAATCCTCCACGTACGTCGAATCTATCCAAAACCACAACGAATCCGTCACAATATGCCAATGGAACAATACCCAATCGAAAACAATCAAAAAATATTAAAAATCTCGTAATTGGCAAAACCCGAGCCCCGGGCCCACTTCTCCAAACTCAGAAATTTATGCATCAATACGTTAAATTTCAAAATCCCAAGCCCTAGTTATTCAATTTTAGGCTTAATTTTCATGAATTTCTAGGTAGATTACACAATAAAAATGAGTTTTAAGTTCAAAAATATTACCTCCAATCGATTCTCCTTGAATCCCTCTTCAATTTCCTTCAAAAAGCTCTCAAAAAGAGCAACAATGGAGGAAAAATGACCCAAAATCGCGGAAATGAGCTTTTAAAACATTCTGCCCAGCAATATATATTCCTTCTATGCGATCGCAATACACCTCTGCGATCGCATTGAACAAAAAAACTTTACACTACGCGATCGCATACAAGGCCATGCGATTGCAATGAACAAAAATCCAAGCTCCCAAGTTTCCTCTATGTGATCGCACTACTAACCCGCGATCGCATTGAACAATTGACCAACCCCAAAAATCCTTCTATGTGATCGCGATACTCCCTATGCGATCGCATATAGCAAAATGCTCTACAACAGCTGATGCCCTTTTTCTGCAACTTTCATAACCCAAAACTTCCCGTTAGACATCCGAAATCACCCCGAGGCCCCCGGGACCTCAACCAAAAATACCAACATCTCATCTAACATCATTCAAACTTGTTCCAATCATTAAAACACCTCAAACAACACTAAAACCATCATTTCTCATCGAATTCAAGCCTAAGTTATTTAAAAATTTCCGAAATACGCATTCGATCAAAAACCCGACCAAACGATGTCCGAATGACCTGAAATTTTGCACACACATCACAAATCACATAATGAAGATACAACAACTCTGATAATTCTATTCCGACCCTCGAACAAAATCTCACCTATCAATCGGAATCTGTCAAAATACTAACTTCGCCAAAACAAGATATTTTCTACACCAGACTTCCAAAATTAATTCCGATCATACTCCTAAATCACAAATCATCTAAAGAAGCTAACCAAATCATAAAAAACTCTGATTTGAGATCATATACGAATAAGTCAACTCTTGGTCAAACCTTCAAATTCAAAGCCTTCAACTGAGACTGTTTCTTTCAAATTTATTCCAAATTTTCCTAAAAACCAAAACCAATGATCTATATCAGTCACACTACATAAAACGGGGCAAGTCATGCTCGAGAACTGGCGATCAAGATGCAAAAGCTCAAAACGATTGGTAGGGTCGTTACAAATACACATTACATGATCCTTTCTTGGAAACCTCCCAAACCTAAAGATTTGCTATGGCACGGTGTTTACCGAGTTTATTATCGAATTGTTAGATTGATTTCTATTAAAGGAAACACATGATAAGACATATAATTAATTCTGAAAGGGCATTCTCATGATATTTTCTATATAATATACTAGCATGTTTTCTGACTTGTCCCCGAATAAAAATAGTTGTGGTTAAGTGTTATTACTCACTGAGCTAGCGACTCAGTCCTATTGTGCCCCCTTTTTCTCGCAAAATTGGGTTTATGACATTTGGAGGGACAACTCGTTCCTTTTGAGAAATGGGCTTTGCATTTGAAGAGTTGCCACCTAATGATTAAGGTGCATTAGGACACCAATGGAGTTCGATTTGAATAACCAGATATAGGGTGAGGGATTTAAATTATTCTAAGGGGAAGGTATTAGGCACCCTTCAGAATCCACTAGTGTGGTTCTCGGCCAGACAGATATTGTGAATTTGGGTGAAATTAACATATAAGCAAATAAGGCTCAAATAAGAGGGGATTTTAATACATAATGGTTTGAAAGTAAACAAATTTGAAAGAATAATCAAAGAGCTGATTTTTTAAATAAGGAGTTAAAATGCTAAAAATAAAGAATAAAGGAAGGGGGTCCTATGTTTATTAAAAATATGTATCACCCCACACAATGTCCGGTAATCACTCCTCAATGAGGGTTTACACGTGACATTATCGCGTGGTCATCATATCCATATCTACCCTTCCCACCCTGTTAAGGTATTAAAGCGCGGATTGGTCTCGATTACTTACTGCATGCTACTACCCATCTCAATCCTATCAGTCCCGGAGGCACATAGGACTACTAATCCTAAAAGGGAGGGATATTAGGCTTATTTGAAGTTTCAAAGGTAAAATTCTAAGGCGACATACAGAACACATACTGCATGTTTGGGGAAACATACAAACAAACAAAGGCTTATGTATACCTCCTCAAAACAAACACATACAATAGCATGTCTTGTACATATTGCTTAGGTCTGATTAAAAATATTAAAGAGGAGTTTGTTTAGGCAGACTAGTTTGATACATGGCTCTGATAGGAAGTCAGAATTAGACTTGCTTACTAATTGTGTCAATTATTAATTAACAAAGGCAAAATCAGTTTTTGGTCATGATCACCTAAGGCTTGCCTAATTGTTTGAGCGAGATCCTATGAACATGATATCTATTACTGGTTCAAAAGTATAGCAAAGCAGCACAATTTTAAGACAAATGATTCGGAATTCTTATTGGCATGCTTTCTAAACCGTGTTAAAAAAAAGGGAAAGGTTGTTAAAAACTAGTCGGCATCGACCTAATTGGTTTCAGATCCTATAGGCAGGATATCTAGTATTGCTCATTTTTAGTCCTATAGGCATGATTCCTACAAAAAAGGGTACCCATTTTAAACAAAGACATGATATCTTAATTTTTAGACCATTTAGATCCAGAAAACATGGTGTCTAAGTGTGGTGATGACATGCAGAATTTAAGCAAACCCTATAAGAAGGTTCTCTATATACAGTGACAAAATTAATATATTTAGATCCTATAGGCATATTCTCTAAATGTGGGACATGCAGAATTAAAATAGTCCTATAGGCATGGCTTCTAAATATGATTGGATACGCAGAATTAAGATAGTCCTGTAGGCATGGTTCTACCATTGGCATGCATAAACACCCAACCCTTTTTTCACTAGCCAGCCCCAGTATTTATTAGAAAATTATTACAGACCCAGTAATGAATTACATCGGAAGATTAAACAAAGAAAATTACAATCAAAAGAATCCAGATTCCTGACTTCCTTTTTGAGTTATGGACCAAACCACTTCAAATGATATTTGTTTCAAAGCCTTTCTCAAACTTGAGTGTGTCAGAGTTCCCTAAGAACCTCAAAAGGACCCCGGCCATTGCTCACACCCAAATTTTATAACCAGAATAGGGACAAGTGCAGTGTGGGATGCCAGCTTTTGTGTGTCAAAGTTCAGAGGGAGCTCAAGGGTCTCAAGGCAAGGTTCACAAAAATGGGGTAGAACTTAGTGGTCTAAGAGTCGAGTGAGAGTGCTTGACATAGTTTTGAAAAGATTTAAGCAGGAAAAAAGTTTGAAAAGAGACTCGTTTGTAATAGTTTAGTAAAAACACATAGGGGGTTATTAAATAAGACAATTTTAAAAGAAGTGTAGAGTAACAAGCAACAACCCAAATGCAGCAACCAAGGCAGGTTCATATATGTCACGACCCAAACCCCGCACTGGTCGTGATGGCGCCTCTCGTGAAGATGAGGCTAGCCAACTAACCCAACTCGTCTTTTCAAAAATAGTTAAGCATTACTAAACAACTTAAATATGACTTAATAATATTAATTAGAAGAATTACAGCCCAACACAGCCCTAATCGGAGTGTCACAAGTCACGAGCATCTATTAGAGTGTAGCTATAACCACAAGGTCTAAAAGTACATGAATCAAAAATAAAGAATAAGGGAGAAAAATGATGCGGCGGATGCTGGAAGTCACCTCGTTGAACTCCTATATCTTTGACTCTGATCAGCCAAACCCGCTATTGGGTGAAAAAATACCTGCATCTGTACACGGGGTGCAGAGAGTAAAGTGAATACTCTAACTCAGTGAGTAATAAAGGTACATAACAACTGAGCAGTAAGAAATCATGTATGACGGATCATCATGCTGTATAGAAGCAGTGTAAACCCTTTTTAGAAAACAGTGAAGCTGTGAAATCTTTAGAGAAACATCTTACCTCAATTTAAACCTCTTTTGAAAATGACCATTTCAGTGGTTACGCAAATGAATGCAAAGCAAATAGTGCAGATAAGCACAGAATTCCGCCCCTCGGACACAACACTCAGTTATTAGATAATGCCGGAATATCAGGTAAATATCGCAAGAAGTAGCACAAACAACAATGGAAGACAAATGAAATAAGGTAAGCACATCAAACAGTACCAGTACCGCTGCGGCGTACAGTTCGATCCACATATCGCTGCGGCATGCAGCCCGATCCATTTATCATCGACAGCGCTCACTAGGGTTGTGCAAACTCCGGGAGGGGCCCCTTACGACCCAAGCGCAATATCAAGCCATCTCGTGGCATCAAGTCTAGGCCCTCGGCCTCATATCAGTATCAGTATAACACTGATGCGGCGTGCAGCCCGATCCAAAAGTATCATCACAATATAGGCCCTCAGCCTTACTCAGTCAAAATCACATAAGCCACTAGGGCAATAGTAAAACATGATAATCAGCCCAATTATTATTATTAGAAATATCATTTCAATTGTTAAAGCAAAATAAACTTGGCTGAGTCTTAAAAACAGTGGAAAATGCATGACTGACTTCAAGTATAAAATCAAAACAGTGAGGAAATATCAACAACAATCCCCGAAGGGTTCAAATAGTTGGCACGAAGCCCAAATATGGCAATCAGCCCAAATTATGATGATAACAAGTAAGTTTCAGTCAAATACGTCGTAAATTCATCAATCGGGACGGACCAAGTCACAATCCCCAACGGTGCTCTACCCCATGCTTGGTATTTGGCGTGCAAGTCATCTCAATATAGCACTACGATGTGCCAATACGTGTTTCAAACCCTCAGAATATCATTTACAATCATTACTCACCTCGAACCAGAGATATCTCTAGCTCGCGATGCCCTTGCCCCTCAAATCGGCCTCCACGCACGTCACATCTATACAAAACCAGAACGAATACATCACAATATGCTAAGGGAACAAGGCCCAAGCGAAAACAATCGAAAAACATCAAAAATTCCGAAATTGGCAAAACCCGAGCCCAGGGCCCATTTCTCGAAACTCAATAATTTTCACATCTATAGATTCCTTATCTCCTCACGAGTTCATACATATCAAAAATACTAAAATTGGGGTCCAAATGACCCCTAAAATATTAATTCCTCTTAAACTCAAGCCCTAATCCTTCATTTTTGCCCTTTAATTCCTTCAATTACAGCCCTAAACTCATGATATACAACCATAGAATGGAGTTTTAGGTCCAAAATTCCTTACCTTAACGAAGTCTCTTTATTTCTCTCTTTAGAATCACTCAAAAAGCTCCAAGGTCGAAGGCAACATTGGTGAAATAACCCAAAATCGCGAGATGAAATAACATATAAGGTCTGCCCAGGCCTTTCCACATTTGCGGTCCCAAAATGCGCTTCTGCGGAACCGCTTCTGTGGTTCATCCATCCGCTTCTGCAAAAATTCATGAAAGGCTCCAAATCGCTTATGCGGTCACCTAACCACATATGCGGCTCCACAGGTGCGAGACACCTACCTGCGGCTTGGGGACCGCAGGTGCGAAAATACCAGCAACAGCAAAATCTGAAATTGCCCAAGTCCAAATGTTTTCCCCATTAGCCATCTGAGATCACTCCAAGGCCCCCGGGACCTCAACCAACAGTTCCAACACACCCTAAAACCTCATTCAAACTTGTTCCAATAATCAAAACACTTCAAACAACACCAAAACCATCAAATTTCATCGAATTCAAGCCTAAGTTCTTTCAAAACTTCTGAAACATGCATTCGATCAAAAACTCAATAGAATCACCACCGAATAACCTAAAATTTTGCACACACATCCCAAATCACATAAGGAAGTTAAATCAACTCTTGTAATTCCATTTCGACCCTCGAATCAAAATCTCATATATCAACCTACAATCGCCAAAATACTAACTTCGCCAATTCAAGCCTAATTCTACACCAGACCTCCAAAATAACTTCCAATCACACTCATAAGACACAAATCATCCCCCAAAGATAATTGAATCACCAAAATTCATATCCGAGCCCTCTAACACATAAGTCAACATCCGGTTGACTTTTCAAAACTAAGCCTTCCTTGAAGAGACTAAGTGTCTCATTTCCTTCTAAAATCATTTCAAGTCAAATCGATCACACAAGACACTGATAATGAAGCATAAAGAAGTAGAAAAATGGGGGAAATGGAGCGATAACCCATGAGACGACGGGTCGGGTCATCACATACTCCCCAACTTAAACAAACGCTCATCTTCGAGCGTACCCAGAGTTATTCTAGAAGCCAACCAATAGCTGAATAACATTACCATGCATATACTCGGGGGTGATCCCACGTCGCCCTATCTCATATAGGTCTGATAATACCTTTTAGCCAAAATTACACAATCCAATCTAGCCCATAAACCATAGAACCACATTTTCACTTCTGAAACCATCAATACGATCAAAACCTCACACCTATACTTTGAATATAACTGAACTAGCTGTAGTAACACATGCCTACAACCTCAAGTGCAGTTATCCAATATACCACGTAACTAAAACACATGTAGCGATAACTTCCATTCACAGCAGCTACACAACAACACCCGAATACTGGTAGGAACCTCTTATCAACTAAAGTCTCATCCCAACACTTCCATATACTGCCAATGATAAATGAATCACACAATAAATAATAACCATCTCTCAAATCAGTCATGCATAAGGTTACTTCTCCTTTGGCAAGGACCATAGCAAATTTCTAAATCGAACCTCTATATTTACCCATCAAACATGCTGAAATCGAATCCGTTTGTATTTATTACATGCCCCCAATAATCTCATCTACTCCAACACAATTACTTGGGTGACATGACACACCAAGACAGGCTAAGGCCACAATAGTCCGTGCACCAATAAGCAACAATCTGAACATACTCACATCATAAAACTGACTCAAACAAAAGAGCCATGACGCAAGCTCACCGATATCATCACATCACACGGTTGAGAGCCCGTCTCACAAATAGAAATAGAACACACAAATTTGACCCACAAGGTTATATTTCCACATAGCCTTGCTACAACGCGCGATCATATCCAAATGTAAGGCCCCGTGAAAATTTCTCTTCAAAGCATAGTACTCCGTAGTATCAAGTTCCGTATATGTGTTGGGAATGTGTAAAATTTTACTCATTTTGCACTTAAAATCAAGAGTCAAAACTTTACAGAAAATTTCCATTTTGCGGTCAAGAATGCGGTCATAGATCAGGTATACGGACCACATTTCTACCGCAGAGTGAATCAGAAGGTTAGTCGAAATTGTTGTTGAAATTGAGGTCTATTATGCAATCGCATAACCAAATATGCGAACCGCATAATCATAGCATAAATTCCTCAAGGATTTGTGAAGGTCAGTTCTACGGTGCATTATGCGACCGCAGAACAGGAATGCGAACCACATTCCCGTCCTATACCCAAGCAGACCGCTCAGAGTTTTGGGTCACTTCTACGGTCCAATCTGCAAACCGCATTTCAATTCTGTGACAGCAAAGTGCGACCGCAGATCCTTCTCGGGCTTCTATTTTTCTAAAATTTTAAAACCCGACCCCTTTGTAATAAAACACCCCAACCCCTCATTTTTTAACAATCTTCTGAACAAAATAAGAGAGAGGGGGAGAGGGTTCTTGAGAGAGAAAGCAATTTTCATCAATTTTGTTCTTCAAAACTATCTGGGCCGGGAAAATTCAAGATAATTGCCCTCATCCCTATCCTTACAGGTAAAAACCCCTAACCTTTTTCCTTGATTTTCAGGTCTAAACTAAGGGTGGGAGTCTCATGCATTGATTCGTGAAATTAATGGTTGAAATTGTACATGCATGTCTTCTTACAACCTAAAACCTAGCAAAGGGAAACTAGGTAGAGATGGAGGTTTGCAGAAGAAGGGTTGATAACCTAAATAAGTTTAAGTGGCATTTGTGAACCCCAATTCTAAGTCATGTGTATTAATTTGTGCTCTAGGGACGTTGCTAGATTATTTGGTGAATCGAAAATAGAAGTTAAAAGAAAATTCGGCTCCAGGTATGTATGGCTAACCTTGACCTTGTAAAATCACCTTGTTTGGTGTTCGAATATTTGGTTTATGATATCTATGTGGAATGTAAACCACGCTATGTAAAATGTAAACCACGCTAAGAATCATGTATCATGTGTATGTTTTGTAATAAAATGGTGTTTTAATTGTAAATGGTTATTTCTTTAGGCTAATAAGTAATGAAACAAGCGGGGTAATACGTGGGGTAGGAAAGGCACCCAGGTCCGCTTGACTGGGCTACTCGATTGAGCGCCGGTCATGTCCCTAGAATTTGGGGCGTGACAAACTTTGTCTCAGAGCCTAAGGTTTAAAAGGAGTCCTAAGATGTCTCGGAGTCGTGTCTGGTAGAGCCCTACTTATTGGTGTGAAGTCGACCACATCTATAAGTGGGGGGCTGCATGGACATTTAGGAAATTTCCCACTTCTTTGTTATTCTATATCGTGCGGTGAAGTGAAATGTGAAAGTATTTATTTCTAACTCATGCTTTGTTCCAATTTTTTTTTTCAGTAATGGCACCTAACAAGAGAGCTAGACTCGGCCTTGGGGCCAATGTCACCCCAAGTGCGACTATGAATCATGCACCTGATGACGCGGGTGAGAGTGACTCCCCGGTCTTGAATCTACCTGGCCCGTCTGTCCCTGACTAGAGTGTTCCTATTCCTGCAGCGGCAGAGGGTGCTACCATCCCTCCCGCCGATATTCCTGATTCTGATATAGTTCCAGCTTCTATTCTCGGGGTTTCTGATAGGGACCTTAGAGGAGCCATCTGTATGTTGACCAGTTAGTGGCCGCCCAGGCCCAGAGATCTCATGATGCCCCCGTGTCCTCCAGTGGATAGGGAGATTTCGCCAGCTCCAGAGTCCACCAGTTCCTGCGAATTACCCCTCCAGAATTCTCAAGCACAGACCTAGAGGCCAATCTGCAGGATTTCCTTGATAAGATGTATAAGTCCCTTCAAGTGATGAAGTCTACAGAGACAGGGGGGTTGAGTTGGCTTCATACAGGTTGAAGGGAGCAGCGCATTCGTGGTTCGAGATGTGAGAGGATTCCCGTGGGGAGGGAAGACCTCCGGTTAGATGGATGGAGTTTGTAGATGCCTTTATGGAACATTTCTTTCCT
The DNA here is from genome assembly GCA_026770625.1 of Nicotiana glauca. Classification (NCBI taxonomy): domain Eukaryota; kingdom Viridiplantae; phylum Streptophyta; class Magnoliopsida; order Solanales; family Solanaceae; genus Nicotiana; species Nicotiana glauca. Next base: position 138,434 of record MU693066.1, read on the forward strand.
GCCGAGACAATGGCAGCCCGTGCCACTGAGTTTGAGGTTCTCAAATAGGGTAGTATGAGTGTTTGGGAGTACCACATGGAGTTTGTGAGGTTTTCCAAGTATGCTCCTCAGTTAGTGTCGACCAGGGATGCTCGAGTTCGGCGTTTCGTTTAGGGTCTTAGTCCTTTAGTGGTGAATGAGGCTGTTACAATGGCCTTGCACTCAAATATGAATTATGGAAAGATTGTAGGATTCGCTCAAGCCACATAGGCTAGGAAGTTGAAGATTCGAGCAAAAAGGGAGAGTAGCAACAGGGCCCGGTCAATGGGTCACTCAGGGAGACCAGTTCTGGGGAGAGGGTCATCAGGGCCATCCCAGTCATATGCTCAGTCCTTAGCGAGTGCACCGCCATCTATGCACAGTTATTAGCAGAGCAGTCATTCGAGACTAGGTTCAGACAGTAAGAGGTCCCGTCAGTCCGGTCGTCCGGGAGTGAGGTCTCAGCAGCAGGGGGTAACTACATGCCCCAAATGTGGGAGATTCCATACAGATACTTGCTATTTAGATATACCCGTATGTTATAAGTGCGGGGTGAGAGGTCACATCCTGCGGGACTGCCGTGCGCCCAGTCAGGGTATGGGTAGGGGATCTGCCTAGTCATCCAGTTCTTCAGTTGCTACATCATCCGTGCGTCCTCCAGCTCCAGCAGGGCGTGGTGCAGTTAGGGGTGGAGCTCGTGGTAGAGGTGGACCTAACCGGTTCTATGCTTTGAGTGGTCGCCAAAGCGTTGAGGATTCTCCAGATATTGTTACAAGTATCTTGTCTATTCAGGCCATTAATTGCAATGCTATTATTGATCCGGGGTCCTTTTTGTCTTATGTCACCCCATTCATTGCTTCAAGTTTTGGGACAGAACCCGAATGGCTCTATGAGCCGTTCTCTGTATCGACTCCGGTTGGTGATTCTATTATAGCCTTACGAGTTTATAGGAATTGTGTTGTAACAGTGTGTGGTCGTGTTACCACGGCCGATCTTATTAAGCTTGGAATGGTAGATTTTGATGTAATCATGGGGATGGACTGGCTTTATTCGTGCTTTTCCAAACTTGACTGCCGGACGAGAGTCATGAGACTCAAGTTCCCTAACGAGCCGGTTATTTAGTGGAAAGGAAATTGTATGGTGCCAAAGGGTAGGTTTATTTCTTACCTTAAGGCTTCGAAGATGATTAAGAAGGGGTGTATCTATCATTTGGGCCAGGTGGCGGATACTACTTCAGAAGTTTCTGTCACGGAGTCTGTGCCAGTTTTGAATGAGTTTCATGAAGTATTTCCGGATGAACTTGCAGGGATTCCGCCAGATAGGGAGATTGATTTCGGGATTCATGTATTGCCAGATACTCAGCCAATATCCATTCCACCATACAGAATGGCGCCAGCAGAGTTAAGGGAGTTAAAGGAGCAGCTGAAGGATTTATTANGAAAATTGATCTGCGGTCCGTATATCACCAATTGAAGATCAGAGAGCAGGATATTCCTAAGACTGCCTTCAGAACTCGCTATGGTCACTTCAAATTCTTGGTCATGTTTTTTGGGCTAACCAACACCCCGGCAACTTTCATGGACCTTATGAATCGGGTTTTCAAGCCATTTCTAGACTCCTTTGTGATTGTTTTCATTGACGACATCCTTGTTTATTCATAAAGCATGGAGGATCATGCCAATCACCTCAGAGCGGTATTGCAGACTCTTCATCAGCACCAGTTGTATGCTAAGTTTTCAAAATGTGAATGTTGGTTGGAGTCCGTCACTTTTCTAGGTCATGTTGTTTCCAGTAAGGGGATACAGGTGGATCCCCAGAAGATTGCAGCAGTGAAGGATTGGCCTAAACCCACGACCCCAATGAAGGTTCGTAGCTTCTTGGGTATAGTCGGGTACTATCGGAGGTTTGTGGAGGGATTCTCTACCCTCGCCTCCCCATTGACTAAATTGACGCGGAAAGTAGTTAAGTTCCAGTGGTCTGACGCTTGTGAGAAAAGTTTTCAGGAATTGAAGTCAAGGTTGACCTTGACAGCGATATTGGCTTTGCCAGAAGGCACGGAAGGATTTGTGGTTTATTGTGATGCCTCTAGGGTTGGTTTGGGGTGTACTGATGCAGCATGGGAAGGTTATACTGTATGCTTCAAGGCAACTCAAGAATCATGGGAAAAATTACCCGACGCATGATTTGGAGCTTGTAGCAGTTGTATTTGCCTTGAAAATATGGCGGCATTATCTTTATGGGGTCCATGTGGATGTGTTCTCGAACCACAAGAATCTCCATTATTTGTTCAAACAAAAGGAGTTAAATTTGAGGCAGCGGCGGTGGTTAGAATTTCTTAAAGATTATGATATGATTATTTTGTACCATCCAGGAAAGGCAAATATGGTGGTCGACGCCCTCAGTCGGAAATCCATGGGTAGTTTAGCTCACTTGGTAGCGGATCAGAGGCTCCTGGATCGGGGGTTTATCAGTTGGCCAGCCTTGGAGTTTGCATTTCAACCCCAAATGAGGAGGAAATTATGGTGCATAACAAAGCAGAATCGTCGCTTGTAGCAGAAGTCAAGGAAAAGTAGTCCATTGACCCAGCATTGGCATAGATAAATGAGGCAATTCTAAACAACAAAACTTCAGCATTTTCACTCTGCGGCAATGATGGTGTGTTACGATGTCAGGGTAGGCTATGTGTTCTAGATGTGGATGACCTTCGGGAGAGGATAATGGCAGAGGCTCATCATTCCAGGTATTCGGTGCACCCAGGTTCCACGAAGATGTATCACGATCTCAAGAATATTTATTGGTGGAGCAGTATGAAGAGGGGTGTGGCGGACTTTGTGTCTAAATATCCAAATTGTTTGCAAGTTAAAGCAGAGCATCAGCGGCCCAGTGGGTTAACCCAGCTCATGGAAATACCAATGTGGAAAAGGGAGATGATCAACATGGATTTCGTGGTAGGATTACCTCGTACTCAGCGCAAGTTCGACTCAATTTGGGTGATAGTGGACCGACTCACAAATCAGCTCACTTCTTGCCAGTCAAGTCTACCGATATCGCAGAACAGTATGCTCGGTTGTACATCAAGGAAATAGTGAGGCTTCATGGTACTCCACTCTCTATTATTTTAGATCGAGAGGCTCGGTTCACAGCTAATTTTTGGAAGAAATTTCAGCAAGGTTTGGGCACTCAGGTGAATCTCAGCACGACTTTCCATCCGTAGACCGATGGTCAAGCAAAGCGGACTATTCAGACACTTGAAAACATGTTGCGGGCTTGTGTCTTTGATTTCAAAGGTAATTGGGATGACCACTTACCCCTTATAGAATTTTCTTACAATAACAGCTTTCGTGCTAGCATCCAAATGGCCCCATTTGAGGCATTGTACGGAAGGAGATGTAGGTCCCCGATCGGATGCTTCGAAGTAGGTGAAGCAGAATTGATAGGGCCAAATCTCATGCACCAAGCTATGGAAAAAGTTGAAGTCATTCAGGAAAGGATGAAGATTGCTCAGAGTCGCCAGAAATCCTATGCGGACGTACGTCGGAGAGAATTGGAGTTCTAGGTGGATGATTGGGTATTCTTGAGGATATCTCCTATAAAGGGAGTCATGCGATTTGGGAAGAAAGGGAAGCTGAGTCCTAGATATGTCGAGCCTTATCGGATCATTCAAAGGATAGGGCAAGTTGCTTATAGGCTGGAGTTGCCCCTGAAATGTCCTTAGTGCACCCGGTATTCCATGTGTCTATGTTAAGGAAAGTGGTCAGAGATCCGTCCTCCATTGTGCCAGTTGAAGACATCAAGGTTACCGAAGAGTTATCTTATGAAGAAATTCCGCTTGCTATTCTTGATAGGCAAGTCCATAAATTGTGAAATAAGGAAATTGCTTCAGTTAATGTGTTGTGGCGAAATCAACAAGTTGAGGAAGCCACGTGGGAAGAAGAAGATGAGATGAAAGAAAAATATCCCCATTTGTTTGAACAAGCCTAGCAGTGATCGTGCGAACTCTTGTCCCTAAGCGAACTGGCATAGTGTCCCATTAGGTTACACCCCATTTCTCCCGTAAATGCTTTAATATTGTAATTCTTCAAGTTGTGCTGAAATTGTATGTGTTGTGCTTATTTGAATCGTATGCAAACCCTTCTTGGTAAGTGAAAGTTTTGTAAGAACTCTTGTTATAAGTAATTGGTTTATGATAGTATTGATTGGTAATGATTAATTTGCATGTGTATAGTGAATCAAAATGATTAAACTGTATGGGACTCATTGGAGTAATCAAACTATGTGAAAAAGTTGTCAAGTAATTGAATATGTGCAAGAATAGGGGCGATGAATTGTATAGGGATAATAGGAATTGTGTAATAGTGCATGGAAATGTGTTTTGGGGGAACTCTGACAGGTAGATATGTCCAAATTACAAAGAAAACTCTGGCAAACTTTTTCTAAAATATGGGAGTTAGTGGAAAATTTTGGGAGCTTGCATATCATGTTTTTTAAACCAATTGATTTTCAAAAACACTCATTCGAGGACGAACAATTTTGAGTGGGGGAGGATGTAAGGCCCCGTGAAAAATTGGGCTCAAAGCATAGTACTCCGTAGTGTCAAGTTCCGTATATGTGTTGGGAATGTGTAAAATTTTACTCATTTTGCACTTAAAAATCAAGAGTCAAAACTTTTCAAAAAAATTGCATTTTGCGGTGAACAATGCAGTCGCAGATCAGGTATGCGGACCGCAATTCTGCCTCACAGAGAATCAGAAGGTTAGTCAAAATTGATGTTGAAATTGCGGTCTATTATGTGATCGCATAACCAATATGCGGACCACATAATCATCGCATAAATTCATCAAGGATTTGTGAATGTCAGTTCTACGGTGCATTATGCGACCGCAGAATAGGAATGCGGACTGCATTCCCGTCGCATACCCAAGTAGACCGCTCAGAGTTTTTGGGCACTTCTACGATCCAATCTGCGGACCGCATTTTGATTCTGCAACCGCAAAGTGCGACCGCAGATCCTGCTCGGGCTTCTATTTTTCTAAAATTTTAAAACTCGACCCCTTTATAATAAAACATCTCAACCCCTCATTTTTTAACAATCTTCTGAACAAAATAAGAGAGAGGGAGAGAGGGTTCTTGAGAGAGAAAGCAATTTTCATCAACTTGGTTCTTCAAAACTATTGGGGCCGGGAAAATTCAAGATAATTGCCCTCATCCCCATCTTTACAGGTAAAAACCCCTAACCTTTTTCCTTAATTTTCAGGTTTAAACTGAGGGGCAGGGGTGTCTCATGCATTGATTCTTGAAATTAATGATTGAAATTGTACATGCATGTCTTCTTACAACCTAAAACCTAGCAAAGGGAAACTGGGTAGAGATGGAGGTTTGCAAAAGAAGGGTTGACAACCTAAATAGGTTTAAGTAGCATTTGTGAACCCCAATTCTAAGTCATGTGTATTAAGTTGTGCTCTCGATTGACATTGCTAGATTATTTGGTGAATCGAAAATAGAAGTTAAAAGGGAATTCAGCTCCAGGTATGTATGGCTAACCTTGACCTTGTAAAATCGCCTTGTTTGGTATTCGAATGTTTGGTAAGTGATATCTACGTGGATTAATTGTGAAATTCGTGTGATTGGTTTGATTGTGAATATGATAAGTGGTGATAGCTGAGAAATAAATGACTGAAGGAAATCGTAAATGATGCAACTGGAATAACTATGATAGTAACATCTATGGCTTATTGTGGGCAATTATTGTTGTGACGTAAACAACATGTGAGTTGTTGAATTTGATGGAAATTGTATTAATGGTTATGGAAATACTTGTAAATTGTTGTTGTTACTTCTTAAGAAGTGTCGTTGTGATCTTTGTGAATCATTTATTGTTGTTGTGTTGTTTGTGAATTATAACTATACGGTGGGATCGGGTTGCGCATCGCAACACGAAGTTATAAGGTATGGGTTGTGATGATAAGGTTGGCCGAGGTAATAAGGGTGGAAAGTTATTGAAATCACTACTGAAATGAAAATTTGAGCAAATTGTGAAATTATTGATGTGGAAATGTGGAAGGGGAAACATGAGAGATTGTAAACTTGTTTGGATTGGTTGTCCCTTCTTTGTGGATTTGATTGTTGTTTCTATTACCGTTACTTACTTATTTATGTTTTGAGTTTACTTGGAGCAAAGTTTGTTCATACATACCAGTACAATTCAAGTGTACTGACGTCCCTTTTGCCGGGGGCGCTACATTCGTGTTGTGATTGTAGGTGGATCCATAGCAGGTACTCCAGTCCACCGACCGTAGCTCTTTGTAACTTCCCATCAGCTGAATTGGTGAGCCCCTTTCCTTTTGGGGCCCTGCGTGGCTCATGCCGCTCTCGTTTTGGGATCTTGTTTTTTATATTTGTATAAGGTATAGCCGGAGCCTTGTTACCGGCAAGTACTGTATTATCCTTTTTCAATGTTAGAGGCTCCGTAGACAGAAAATGTAGGTCACGAACTTATGTGATATGTATCTTGTATGTTGGGCTATCTAAAATGTAAACCACGCTAAGAATCATGTACCATCTATATGTTTTGTAATAAAAGGGTGTTTTAATTGTAGATGGTTATTTCTTTTGGCTAATAAATAATGAAACATGCAGGGTAATACGTGGGGTAGGAAAGGCACCCAGGTCCGCTTGACTGGGGCTACCCGGTTTAGCGTCGGTCATGTCCCTCTAATTTGGGGCATGACACCAAATACTGCTCCACATGAAACACCTCAAATCACTATGCTCGAAATCCACAACCATGCTCGATTGATGTCTGGAACCAAAGCAAATCATTACACCCACGGTGAAACAAATAACATACACCACGCAAACCCGATAGAACATATTCGGTACGTCATTCACCGAGCAACTTTCGATTACTCTTCCGGCTCGACTTCCACTATGAAACCCCAATGAAACCACACCATATGTGCCCGTAACCAACAAATCATAATGTCTCACAACATAGAAAAGCAACTCATAGATCTCCCCAGATCACTAACAAGATCAATAACGATCGAATCAACCTATCCCTCAACATTACAATTCGTGGCCAACCAAGCCGACTCAAGCTAGAACACACATCCACATTGTCTTGCCAACGAACTCATCATCAAGGAAGCCTGAAGCTGCTTCTTCCACTACGACAACTCCTACCGGAGCCATACAATACGGTGCCCATCTCCAAATCAATACCGAAATCCACAACCTCACCCGACGACATGCCCAGCCACAAGAAACGCATCCAAAAAGTCCCTCAACACCAGAACTGAATTAATGGTAGAAACCTCTGCACTGACATCCATCAAAAAGGCCCAATTAAGAAAAGAAATCCTTCCCAGCCGTCCGCTGGGTCTTTGGAATATAAACCACTCTGCTAGAACATAATTCAACGCACCTCACCACTCATCCCGTGGCGATTCCGGCATATCCCATAGCGCAATAGTCTAGAATAACCCAACAGTGAGACAACTAGTCTACACCCCAATATAATATCCAAAATCTAACATACCAAGCAAAGAAAGATCCACTCGGGCCTCCAGATCCCGGTAGTTGCTAAACAGTGCCGATACATACGATCTACAACAACATCATAGTTTGAATATGAGAACTTTCATCTCCACATCCACATGACACATGACTCACCATGTCAGATTCCTATTTCGCCGTCCGAACACATGCATACCTTTAATACCCAATCATTCCATGATAGATACTCTAAAATTTCCCCGTGCCACCAAGCAAACCCGAATACCACCAGTTGATCCGATAAGAAAATGCCACGATACTACCGAAGTATCATCAGTTTAATCAAATTACCCTCTTTTTCTGAGACATATACTCTTGTCAAATCACTTCCAATTAGTAGTACCATTTCCTTGATTATCTGAGGCTACCCATTGCCTAAGAGTTTTATGAACTTCCTTTCAGAACTGAACTGTAACCTAGCACACGCCAGTCTCTTTCCTCCACAACATATCGTATATACCATACCATCCAAGAATAACATGAAAACTTTTCTCTCCCTTCCAAGCCGCAGACATCTACGCACTCAACTAGTCAAGAACTTACGTTGATCCCATCCAGAATAAAATCATTACACATCCCATGCCTCTCATATTCGTAGAAAATGCACCTCTCCGACCACGGTAGAAATCAGCAAGAACTCTCCCAATTTCGTTTGCACAAATTAAACTGCCAGGACTGAATCCTTATAACTAGACCAAGCTAAGCAAGCCATCAAAACCCAAGAGCATTGCTGCAAAATACTTGTAAGAACCCATTACCTCGAACACATACAAAGAATTAATCATATCCTTACCATACTGATTCGGTCTACTATAAAGCTTCTCCATCTATCTAAATTTTCTTCCGATTCATCATCAACTTGATATCCCCTCTTATTGTAGCACCACAATAACTCAACCCAGGCTTACCACACGAGACCCTAGCATAAAACCACACTGACAAAGACCCATAAACCGCTGAATACTCTCTCAAATATTCCTAGAAACACCACATTCCAGAATACTTTAGTCTGAAGAACTTCATGTGAATCTAAGTCCACTACCTTTACTTTCCTGATATTGATACATAGAATCCCATAATTCACATAGAAATACCACAAGTCTTGACCTCTTCCAATGAAAACAACACTTTCTAACCACATATGAAACTTTAGAGCACTCAATTGATGTATACAGACTCTTGAACACGTTAGAACTATACTCGTAAGTCATTCACTCTCATTCAAGCTGCAATTTACCTGATCAAATGAACAGAACCACCCGTACCTCATTAGCATTCTGAGGCCGCAAGATGTATCCTCATCTCAATAAAACCAAGCAACCTCATGCTCCATGCATCGAGCATCCTTTACCAACGACAACTCAAGACCTCCCGTGAATTCTCTTTCCCCATGAAGCATAATGTAACCTTTATCGAAATCTTCCTTTTCTCGAGCCATTCTTGGTCTTAATTTTTTGCAAGTCATAGCTAATTCACTCGTACGCCTCAAACTGGAACCAACATAGCACCTAACCGTGCAATCCACTACTCACAGCAGATTCCCCCACTTTGCTCGAAGTCATAGATCAAGATATGCTCAATAACTCATTACACTTTTACGCTATGATGCCACAATCCCATAGCGAGATTAAACTCAAATCATTTATAAGTGTGTGAAAACACAGATCATCTAGTATTGTAAATCTTCTACGAATCTCGCATTCATCCCCGCAACAGTTAAGCCCACTCTTTTAAGCGACCCAAAATTTCAAATTTCAACACATACCCTTCAATTACACATGAGATCTTCTAACATACACATAAGGATCACACCACTTCAGCATACTCCGTGAGAGATAACCCACCTGCTTTACCTCAATATAATATTTCTGTATACCTCCCAACATCATACACATTACGTAGCCACTTAGTCTTTTTAAGTCTGAACTCATACCGCAACATAAAATTTACTTCACTCCCAACTAGGAGACACGAAAAGATTCTTCAAGTGCCCATAACTCAGAGCTACACATCCAATCACAATGGAAATCATATAATTAATAGTTCATCTATCATCCCGCAGACCTTCCTCGTAACTTCCAAGTTACATAGATACATCTCGGAGTAGTAACATACTCATCACGTAGCTAACCAGCTATCACTCTCACTAATAGGGACAATACCGAACATATAAGTTCAAAACACTTGCTCACACAATCAGCACCTCGGTGCTCAAGCCATAGGTAAAGACTCGGCCTCAAGTCCTCCGGACTGGCCCAACATCAAGCTCACAAAGATCACATCTCGCCCCTTGATCGAGGAATCACAAGCCATCAAGGCACATCTGATACTGAGCGCTCATGCGCGCATACGAACGTGTGGAAGGAATTTAAAGATTTCTTTTCAAGATGAATCAAGGACGCACGATAAGAATTCAAGAATGTGAAGTTTTCCTAAAGGTTCTGCAGCCTCTCAAGGTTAAATACAGACGTCTCTGTACCGATCCGCGAGACTCTACTAAACCTGCTAACGACTCGTGAGACCTAGTAACCTAGGCTCTAATACCAACTTGTCACGACCCAAACCCCGCACTAGTCTTGATGGTGCCTCTCGTGAAGACGAGGCCAGCCAACTAACCCAAATTGTCTTTTAAAAAATAGTTAAACATGAATAAATAGCTTAAATATGACTTGATAATGTTAATTAGCGAAATTACAGTCCAACACAGCCCTAATCGGGGTGTCACAAGTCACGAGCATTTGTTGGAGTTTAAGTACAAGCACAAGGTCTAAAAGTACACAAATCAAGAATAAAGAACACGGGAGAAAAATGATGATGCGAACGCTGGCAGTCACCTCGTTGAACTCCTATATCTCTGACTCTTATCAGCCAAACCGGCTACAGGGTGAACAAATACCTGCATCTGCACATGGGGTGCAGGGAGTAAAGTGAGTACTCCAATATAGTGAGTAATAAAGGTAAATAACAACTGAGCGATAAGAAATCACGTATGACAGATCATCATGCCGTATAGAAGCGGTGTAAACCCTTTTTAGAAAATAGTGAAGCTATGAAATCTTTAGAGAAACATCTTAGCTCAGTTTAAACCTCTTTTGAAAATGACCTTTTCAGCGGTTATGCAAATGAATTCAAAGCAAATAGTGCAGATAAGCATAGAATTCCACCCCTTGGGCACAACACTCAGTTATCAGATAATGCCGGAATATCAGGTAAATATTGCAAAAAGTAGCACAAACAATAGTTAATGGCAGACAAATAAAATAAGGTAAACTCATCAAATAGTACCGGTACCGCTGCGGTGTATAGCCCGATCCACATATCGTTGCGGCATGCAGCCGGATCTATTTATCATCGACGGCACTCACTGGGGGTGTGCAGACTCCGAGAGGGGCCCTTTACGGCCCAAACGCAATATCAAGCCATCTCATGGCATCAAGTCTAGGCCCTCGGCCTCATATCAGTATCAGTATAACACTACTGTGGCGTGCAGCCCGATCCAAAAGTATCCTCACAATATAGGCCCTCGGCCTTACTCAGTCAAAATCACATAAGCCACTAGGGCAACAGTAAAACATGATGCTCAGCCCAATTATTATTAGAAATATCATTTCAAGTGTTAAAGCAAAATAAACTTGGCTGAGTCTTAAAAACAGTGGAAAATACATGACTGATTTCAAGTATAAAATCAAAGCAGTGAAGAAATATCAACAATAATCCCCAAAGGGTTCAAATAGTTACGAAGCCCAAGTATGGCAATCAGCCAAAATTATGTTGATAACAAGTAAATTTCAGTCAAATGTGCAGTAAATTCATCAATCGGGACGGACCAAGTCACAATCCCCAACAGTGTTCAACCCCATGCTCGTTATCCGACGTGTAAGTCACCTCAATATAGCACTGCAATGTGCGTATACGGGGTTTCAAACCCTCAGAATATCATTTACAATCATTACGCACCTCGAACCGGCGATTCTCTAGATTGCAATGCCCTTGCCCTCAAATTGGCCTCTACGCGTGTCGAATCTTTCCAAAACTAGAATGAATACATCACAATATGCCAAGGGAACAAGGCCTAAGCAAAAACGATCAAAAAACATCAAAAATCCCGAAATTGGCAAACCCCGAGCCCCGACCCACTTCTCGAAACTCATAAATTTTTACATCAATGGATTCCTTATCTCCTCACGAGTTCATAGAAATCAAAAATACTAAAATCAGAGTCCAAATGATCGCTCAAATTCCCATCTAAAGGCCTCTTAAACTCAAGCCCTAATCCTCCGTTTTTAACCTTTAATTCCTTCAATTACTACCCTAAACTCATGAAATACAACCATAGAATGGAGTTTTAGTCCAAAATTCCTTACTTTAATGAAGTCTCTTCATTTTTCTCTTCAGAATCACCCAAAAAGCTCCAAGGTCGAAGGCAACAATGGTGAATTAACCCAAAATCGCGAGATGAAATAACATATAAGGTCTACCCAGGCCTTTCCGACTTTGCGGTCCCAAAATCCGCTTCTGCGGTCCACCCATCTACTTTTGCGGAAATTCACTAAAGGCTCTAAATTGCTTCTACGGTCACCTAACCGCTTCTGTGGCTCCATAGGTGCGAGACACCTACCGCATCTGCGAAATTCCTTAAGTCTAGCCTGAATGCATCTGCGGTCATATAGCCGCAACTGCCGCTCCGCAGGTGCGGTTCCCTATCTATATTTTTGGTCCCAGCATTTCCCTTGCCTTTCCACTTTTGCGACTTCCACCCCACATCTGCGACACCGCACATGCGGTCCCCAAGCCACAGGTGCGAAAATACCAGCAACGGCAAAACCTGAAATTGCCCAAGACCAAATTTTTTCCCCGTTAGTCATTCGAAATAAGTCCGACGCCCCCCGGGACCTCAACCAATAGTTCCAACAGACTCTAAAACCTCATTCAAACTTGTTCCAATCATCAAAACACTTCAAACAACACAAAAACCATCAAATTTCATCGGATTCAAGCCTAAGTTCTTTCAAAACTTCCGAAACACGCATTCGGTCAAAAACTCAACCAAATCATCTCCGAATAACGTGAAATTTTGCACACATATCCCAAATCACATAAGAAGCTACAGAAACTCTCGCAATTCCATTCTGACCCTTGGAGCGAAATCTCACCTATCAACCAAAAATCGTCAATATACTAACTTCGCCAATTCAAGCCTAATTCTACACCGGATCTCCAAAATCACTTTCGATCACACTTCTAAGTACAAATCATCCCCCAAAGCTAACTCAATCATCGAAATTCATATCCAAGCCCTCTAACACATAACTTAATATCCGGTTGACTTTTCCAAACTAAGCCTTCCTTAAAGAGACTAAATGTCTCATGTCCTTCTAAAATCAATCCAAGCCAACTCGATCATACAAGACACTGATAATGAAGCATAAAGAAGTAGAAAATGGGGGAAACAGAGTGGTAACCCATGAGACGACGGGTCGGGTCATCACAATACATAACCAAGAAACATAGGACCAAGGCAGGTTCATCAACCAAAAACAGGGGTAATGGGATTTGAGGACACGTAGGTCACATAGATAAACACATAGCTACACGAGCACTTAAGTGTAGAATCCGAAACATGCTAAGGGGTTAGGGAATTTCAGAATTGACACAGGATCATATAACTTAAGGATCGCCAACTACTTTGCATAGAGGGGTTCATGCCAGAAATCAGAGAAACATACGTACGGAAGAGCCACATTGGGGTATAATAGGAGGGGGATAACATTTATAAGCATGATGAGTATAAGGGAGGGGACACATTTAGAAGCATACTGTAAAGTGATGAAGTAAACATATCAGCTGCAAGTTGAACAACAAAACTGTAAATGAAAACATACAAGAAACAGGATTAACTGAAGCAATAAAAGAAACATATTATTTTTGAAACTTGAATTGAAATTAGAACATACCAGTAAAGAAGATAGTAAACATAAAGTGAGGAGAAAGAGAGTAGATTAATCAGCCTTGTCTTGCAGTCGCCTGACTTGGAACAATAGCAAGTAACAAGAGAAAAGAGAGCAGAAGAGTGTGTTTTTTTTGTGTGAGACAGAGAGCCTTTTGAACTAATGTGTTCGTGTGTTATGTTAATGGAAAGTAGGGAATTTATAGTTTAATGAATAGGCAGCAAATAAGGCAGGAAACATAGTTCAATAGTAATTAAAGAAATATGTATCAATTAGAACAAAATCAGCATAGGTACGTCCCTTAATTAAGGGGAAAAAAAGTCAACCGATAATAAGCAGTGACAAATAAGTAATGAAATCATGTAGGACTGAACATGACATATACGGAAATAAGCATAGTATATGGCATGTAATAGAGGCTAGGTTTGACAAGTTCTAATTAAGGAAAATGTCTAAGAATCAATTTGATAGCATAGTTAACCACAAAATAAGGCAAGAAAATATTTAGAGGTTGAAATCATTAAAAAATGTCACAAGAAATCCGTGAAAGATCAATCACAGAGATTCAAAGATTCTAAAATAGCAAATAGCACTGATTTAGCGCAACTTACAAGTATAAGCACAGAGTAAGCCAAATCAGAACTCTAAGAAGCTGAGTAGGGAAAAATCATATATAAAAAAATTAGGGATTTATGTAGAGCATATCATGATTTAATAGAATAAACATGACATAAGCGGAAGAAGTAAGAGTCAGAGGCACTGATGAACAAGATAGGGTAAAACCACAGAGAATCATAAGGCTCGTGAGAAACAAACACATGCACAGATTAAACGAACATGTTATCACAAAACATACTCAGAATCCAGGATTAAAACCAAGAAACTTAGGGTTTTCAACACAATAACTAAGATAAAAATAGAAACTTCAGATAAACATTGAAATGTAATGAAAATCATAGATTAATACTAAAATCAGAGGGAAAAGCCATTTTGAAAAGGGGTTAAGAAACCATAGTTTGAAGACGAAGAGTCATTTTAGAAGAAATAGAAGAAATCCTTAAGAAAATAGTAAAGACGACTCGAATAGACTCAAATCTTTTTACAGATCTTAGAAATCAAGAGTCAAAATCAGAGTTTCAAAGAGAGAACCCAAAGAGAGAGAATCGGTCAAAAATGACAGATTCTAGCCGGGAATGGCAGGATCTTACTCGGACAGGCCGATATTGGCCTGAGAATGACATGAAAAAACATAGGGGTGAGTTGAACCGCCTCTGGTTCCTTGAGGACCTTAGGGTAGCAATAATCCGGCACCGGGGGAGCCTGGAGGCTAGGGGTGGTGGTGGAACTGCCATTGTTAACAGCGAGCCAATGGCCGGTGAGAGGAACCATGTTTTAGCAGAGGGAGCTTGAGATTATTTGAGAGAGAATGGATGGGTGTGTCGGCGGAGAGTGATGAGAGAATCAAAGAATGGGGGAGTCTATTAGGTTAAATGAGGAAAGGGGGGATCTGTACCATTGATTAGAATTGATCAACGGTCCAGATTGGACTAGGGATTGGGTCGGGTAGGATTGATTGATTGGGCCTGGGGTTTGGGCTGTTTTAATTGGGTTGGGGTCTGATTTAATTAGGCTAGAATTGAAATAAAATTGGCTATTTGTTAAATACCCAACTAAATTAAATAAAACAATTCACAAAATAGCTGATAATTGTAAAAAATGAATTTTGTGTCATGGAAATAGTTAAAAATGATTACCTAGTATTTTAAAAATACAAATGATTAATTTTCGGTCAAAAAATAATGTAAAATTATATGATTGGGCTATAAGACAAACGATGCCAATTTGGCTAATTATAAAATAATTTGGTTTAAATAGGACAATAAATAATAAATTAAATCAAGAAATGCCTTTGAAATCGCTTTTGATGCAATTCTGTAATTATTTATTGGGAATAAAATGCTGGGTAAATTAATAAAATATAGAAAAATATGAAAAATTACCTATTGCTATTGATGCGTGATTTTAAAGGTATATATGCAATTTTAAAATATTTTGGAAAAAATTGGGTATCAACAACTGCCCCTCTTTACCCGAGAAGGATGAAAGAGTTGTCGGGTAAAGATATGATGGCCAATTTTGATTGAGCGAAATAGTTTTAAGAAGATTTAGGTCGTACCCTGGCTTCTAAGCTGCCTACATATCCTGGGTTTTTTAGGAATCAGGCCATATGTACTTCAGGATCCGTCGGCGGAGTATGCCGATGGAGACTTTCAAGAGCAAACACAATATATAGGGTCAGGTGCGCGACAAGTTTAGGTTTGATATGGCTGTAGGAACTGGAGCGGGATCGCTCATGTCGAGATGGTCATTGCTCGTCGGCTTACCTGCAAATAAGCAATACAAGCATATATGGTGCGTAAATTTAAACATGATACAAATTCGCATCGGACCATGAAGGTTGTCTTTGGACAGTTAGAATGACGTCCTTAGACCATGATGTCCTGGGCTATAAAGCGTATAATAAGGATTTGCAGGCAATTAAATGATGCTCTCGGGCTATGGGGATGATGCCTTCGAACCATTACTCCATTGAATAATAATATGCAAAAGATTAAAAGGGATCCTCAGGCCATAGCATGGTGTTCTCGGGCTATGCAAATAATGCCTCTGAACGATGATGCCTTCGGATAATTTTGTGATATTTCAGCCCATGAGATGCAGTATTTGTCGATATTTTAGTCCATGGGATGCAATATTTGGCGATCTTTCAGCCCATGAGATGCAATATGTGGAAATCTTTCAGCCATGCAAGTATAGATAAGGTGGCGATCTTTCAACCATGCAAATGTAGAGGTGGAAATCTTTCAGCCATGCAAGTATATATAAGGTGGCGATCTTTCAACCATGCAAATGTAGAGGTGGCGATCTTTCAGCCATGCAAATATAAAGTGTAGAAGTGGCAATCTTTCAGCCATGCAAATGTAGAGGTGGAGATCTTTCAGCCATGCAAATGTAGAGGTGGTGATCTTCCAGCCATGCAAATGTAGAGGTGGCAATCTTTTAGCTATGCAAATGTAGAGGTGGCGATCTTTCATCCATGCAAATGTAGACGTGGTGATCTTTCAGCCATGAAAATGTAGAGCTGGCGATCTTTTAGCCATGCAAATGTAGATAAGTTGGCGATCTTTCAGCCATGCAAATATAGGTAAGGTGGCGATCTTTCAGCCATGCAAATATAGGTAAGGTGGCGATCTTTAATCCATGTCGATGTAGATGGAGACAGCGTTTAGTCTCAGAAGGCAGAATGGCAGCCTTATGCAATGCAGAAAATATAGATGGAGGTATAGCTTAACCTCGGAAGGCCGAATGGTAACCTTATGCAATGCAGAAAATGCAGATGGAGGTAGAGCTTAACCTCGGAAGGCAGAATGGTAGCCTTATTCAAGAAATAAAGGGGCAAATGGTAATAGAGTTTTCTTAGCTAATAGCAGGTTGCGATATTGTGAATGTTGGGGATAATGTGATACAGGGAATATTATTGGCGTGCGTGGATAGAAAATGTTGGTAAGCGCAACAATTCTGAGAGTTGTATTCATGAACAATGTTTATCTCGTGAGTGTATAGTATGTCATATGCTTTTTGCGATCTAAGTGTCTGCATCCAAAGAAAAATCATGAGTTTTGTAGAGGGGGAGGTCAGTTCGCATCCCCGGTGGCTCTGCTTAACTTGCTCGGCCTTGATCTGGTGATACGGTATGTATCATTGGGGGTAGCGTTGCTAAACAAGGTAATTTCAGCAATAAGCATGCATGATTTAGTAAAACATAACATAAACACATAATTAATATTAGTTTTTCTTTAGATAAATCAACGACTGCGACGTGGTTCAAGACATTGCAACCCTCCCTGCTACGGAATTTTGAGGGTCCTCCTCAAAAGTCTGCCCCAGTTTAATGGGTTGATGCTTCCAACTACTGCTAGTGATGATCGACTGAAATTACTTCGGAATTTTGAGGGTCCTACTCAAAATCCTGCGCCAGTTTCCAATTGCAGGGGGAAATGAAAATTTTAATGAATTGTGACCAAACCCATAAGACTACCTACGTATCCCCTCTTAAACGGGAATTAGGTCAGATGTAGTTCAATTACATCATAGAGGAAAGAATAAAGATTACACATAGTAATGCTTGACTGCATTCGAATTGATCGGCTTTGGCCAGACTTTTTTGTCCATTTTTGCGAGTATGAGGGCTCCTCTTGTCAAAACCCGATGAACCATGTGCGGACCCTACCAGTTGGGAGAGAACTTCCCTTTGGCTTCATCCTAATGTGAAAAAATTTTCTTTAATACCAGCCGTCCCTGTGTGAATTGCCTCGGCTTGACTCTTTTGTTGAAGGATATAGACATTCTGTTCTGATAAACCTGACCATGGAAAACTGCATTCATTCTCTTTCCATCTATAAGAGCTAGCTGCTCGTAACGGCTCTTCACACATTCTGCATTGTCGAGCTTAGCTTCCTGTATGATTCTTAAAGAAGGAATTTCTATCTCGGCGGAATGACAACTCATGTACCATAAACCAGCATATAGGGGGTTGCCCCGGTTAATGTGGGGATTGTGGTACAATACCCCAATAAAGCAGATGATAGCTTCTCGTGCCACTGCTTACGCTTCTCTATCATTTTCCTTAGTATCTTCTTTATATTCTTATTGGCAGCTTCTACCGCCCCGTTAATCTAAGGTCTATAGGCTGTAGAGTTCTTGTGTCTGATCTTGAAAGTTCCACAAATAGATTTAATCAAGTTGCTGTTGAGGTTGGAGCCATTATCAGTAATGATTGATTCTAGAATCCCGAATCGACAAATGATGCGGTCGCAGACAAAGTCTACCATGACTTTCTTAGTCACTGCAATGTAAGATGCTGCTTCGACCCCTTTGGTGATATAGTCGATTGCTACGAGGATAAATCTGTGCCCATTAGAAGCGGCCGGTTTGATTGGTCCAATAACATCCATTCCCCAGGCGCCGAAAGGCCATGGTGAGCTTGTTGCATTAAGCTCATTTGGTGGCACCTTTATCATGTCTGCATGTATCTGGCAGCGGTGGCATTTTCGGACATACTGGATGCAGTCCATCTCAATAGTCATCCAAAAGTAACCAGCTCAGAGTATCTTCTTGGCTAAGACGAAACCGTTCATATGTGGACCGCAGGTCCTAGTGTGAATCTCCTCTAGTAGTCTGGATGCTTCCTTTGCATCGACAGACCTTAGTAATCCCAAATCAGGAGTCCTCCTATATAGTATTCCTCTGCTGTGAAAGAAATTGTTGGACAACCTTCGAAGTGTGCGCTTTTGGGTAGGTTTGGCACTTGATGGGAGATTTGGTTCTTTGTGCAACCATTACGGATCCTACGTCCCTTTTCTTGGACACACCACCAAACTGTAAGGCCTTATTTGTAGCTTGCAAGGCCTCGAAGTTCATAACCATACCGCTTTTGATGCCCCCTTTGATCCTTCCCCCAGCTTAATAATATCAGAAAATTTGTGGCCCTCGATCATCATCAGCCTTTCATAATACTGTGGGTCTTAAGCCCGGACAAAGAATTTGTTCATTTTTTCTTCCTCTAAGGCAGGTCTGACCTTAGCAGCTTCGAACCTCCAGTAAGTAGCATACTCACGAAATGATTCTATAGGCGTCTTCTTTAGATTCTAAATGTAGAACACATCCAGTGCATTCTCTGTGTTGAACCTGAACCTGTCCATAAAGTCAGACTCCATGCTTACCTGGTTCAGCCACTTCTTTGTATCTTGGCTAAGGTACCAGGACAAAGTATCTCCTTTCAATCTCGTCAAGAAAAGTTTCTTGCGGATTCTCTCATCTTACCCTACTCCAACCAGCTTATCACAGTATGGTCTCAAATGGACCCTCGTGTCTCCTGTACCATCAAACATTTCGAAATTAGGAGGTTTATGCCCCTCAGACAGTTCGACATCGGGCTGTATGCAAAGATCTTCATAGTTCATCCATTTAATTCCCTTACTTCCTTCAAAACCTTGAATCCGGCTAGTCAATTTCTTAAGTTATTCAGCCAGGTTCCTGATGAGTAAGTCTTTATCATCAGACTAGGGTGTTCTTGAGATGGGTTAGGTGGAGTGTGGCATAGTCTCCATGTAGATGGGGGTATTATGGTGGGTATGGTAGTGGTCATTTGTGGAGTTTTGGGGTTCTGGGATGAGCAGCGGGGTGTTGTTTGAGATATGGCAAGTGTTGCAGTGGTGGTGAGGAGCGGGATGGTTTTCTTTGGGATATTTTGTGGAGGTGTGGAGTTCTAAGCATTTGGGAAATTAATATCTGGAGTGGTGAGGGAAAATGATAGATTTACCAGATTCTGAACCTGATCAAGTTCTTCTTGGAATTTCAGCAGCTTTTGTTCGAGTTGAGATGCATTTTCCTTGGAAACCGGAGCACCATGACCATGGGTGACCTCTACCCGTTCAATTGAGTTCTCTTTACGGGTATTGTTCCAATCTCCCATCCTCCCTTTGTTCTTGTTTTTGACAGGACTAAGAGGAGGAGTGGGTCGAGGGCCCCTGGATCTCGTGGAATAAGATGATGTTGCCAGAGTGCACGAACTAATCTTTAGGGAGGGGAATAAATAAACAAAAAGTAAAAACAAAATGTAACAAGTTAGTGAGGATCATAAAAAGATTTTGCAATATTTAAACACATAGCGCAGGAATATAAAGTATGTCCTAATTTGGGAGCCTCGTTGTACCCGAGGTAGGCCTAGCGACAAATTAATTTGGAGAACTCAGAATGCTAAATGCCTCATTTCATTGATAGAAAAATAAGATGAATCCCAAATCGACACTAAACAGGCATAGAATGAAAGTCAGTAATGGCCATTGGCCTTATTACATTTGATAAAAGAAGAAAAGTCCTATCTATTTGGTCCCAGAAGGACCTTCCCCAGATTCGGCATCCCTGGCTCCATCGAACAGCTTTCCCAACTCGCGAAGTCCCAGCAATAGGTAGGCTTTGGCTAGATGTCCGCCTTCGTTTCCTTCAGCATTTTGGCAGTCTCCGACCCTCTTGAGAAATTTCTTCTCCAACTCCACTATGCGTCGCTCCAAGTATTCCAGTCGCTTATTGGCATTGACAGCCATGTCTTTCCACTCTTCAATCAGCTTTTGGTTGGCTTCTTGTATCTCACGGTGCTCGCTTTTGCATTCTTGGATCCTTTTGCATAGTCGATTTTACTTGACCTATGCTTCGGCCTTTTTATCTATAATCCTGTGGCCTCGAACAAATCCGGGCTGGCCCAAGCCATCATGATTATCCTCCAACCAGCCTGAATAGTAAGGAGCACAACCAGCATGGTATCAATCTAGCTCGATGGTATCCCTCACCATGATGATCTTGCAGTGCCACATATGCTGAGTTGGGCACTTGTAAGGACTGTCATCATCCTAGAAGTTAGCCCGGAAGTGACGCATCTTGTCAACCGTGGGTACAACCTGCTTCCTACTAGCTTGCCTCATAACTTGGAGAAGGACGTAAGGGTATGTTCCTCTCAGACTGATCAATATCAGAAAAGGTGCATCCCTAGATCGGGCGATGAACTCCTCGGTCGGAAACCACTCAAACGTCCATTGTACTTGGTCCTCAGTCAGGTTTCGAAAAGCTCGACCCATTTTCTGGCATTCTTCGGTTAGGCGAACATATTGGGCATGTAATTCATTCGCTTCGGATGATGGAAAGCGATATGATCATTCCAGTCCCTTCGCTGAATCTCTTGTTGGTATTCACCCTTTTGTAGGTGCTCCACGATCAAAAGTTGAAATAGAAAATTGCAGCCTTCGAAGTGTTTGGCTCCCTGTTGACACTTCTTTAGGGCTAGGCATATTTCCACAATGATCATAGGCTCAATGTTGAATGGTTGCCCGGCAATTCCTTCTATTAATGTCTTAGTTACCAAAGCTAGTCTAGTGTGGATCTTGCTTTCTTTATTAGAAACACGATCAATCCCAGAAAACAAAACATGAATACAAAGACCCTTCGGTGAATATGCCCAAATGATGTGATGGAAAACTCGTTAGGATAGGTACGGTAGGATTTTCTTTGGTTGTACCTCTCGTACAAATAATCAAAAGGGATGTAAGATTCTTTCAAACATGTTTATTTTGGATTCTTCTTCAAACCCATCATTTTGAGGAAGCCTCTACCCTTGCGGTTCTCGGGCATTAACAAACCCGGAGTCTCCCATGCTATACCAGCCAATCCTCATATCTCTTCTAGCAAGGGTGTCATTTCAATGTCCTCAAAGTGGAATACGGACCTCTCACAATCCCAGAACAAAGTAGGAACTTCTATGATCTTGTTGTTGGGTTGGATTTCCAGGAGAGAAGGTAGGTTTCCCAAATATTTCTGGATAAGAGTTTGATCACTAGAGTGAATATCTTTCCACCAGCTTAGCAGTTTTGGGTGGATGTTGGTAACCATGCACAATCTAGGGATTTCACGCCTCATATTTCTGCAAGACAAATAAGGTTAGGCCCTTACCCCTACCAGACTCGAATATTTAATATCAACAATTGGCATAAAGTATTTAGTTCTCCAAATAACCTTGTTCATCGTCAACCATCCCAGCAGTTCTTCTTTACTTCTTTGAGTTCCTACACGTGTATATTAATTGCATCATTAAAACATGATTTAACAATCTCCCCCTTTTTTATGATGGCAAAATAATATACTATGTGTAAGGAAGTAAACATCAGTCAACTTCCCTGTATTTTACTGGTCAACTTGACTCCCCCTCAATGTATGCAGTCGACTTGACTTGTCCATGAATCTCCCCCTCAATGTGTGCAGTCGACTTGTGCATGTACAGTATACATATAGAGTACTACCTATGCACATATAAGAAGTGTGCGGTCACGTTCCACACAAAGTCGACTTGTACCTATACACATAACACCATAACACATAACAAACACAGAACACCAGAACACATAACAAGCATCCAGAATAGGCATATTTTCTCCCCCTTTTTGACATCAGCAAAGTGGGACGAGAAGCATAGTTAGCAAAATAAAATTATTAAGCGGCTGATAAAATAGCCCATATCACCAAAAGAGGAAAATAAAAATATCCAGGGGCACAACCCACAAAAACACCAGAACAAGTTGCAACATTATTATAAAAAAACATCCACACTAGCAGCGCAAGAAATAGGTAACAGTGTTGCAGATGGCCTCCTTCAACTGTTCGAAGCTTGTTTTTGCAGTGATGCTCATACCATCCAGCCTGTCATGAACCTCCTTGAAAGCTTTGACAGCATTTTCCCTGACTGTGAGAACAACAACTCTGATTTTTGACACGTCAGACCGTGTTTCCTTTGAGATAGAATGAATGTCACCCACAGTGGACTGAGTAGTTGAAAGAAGAGTCATGATGTCAGAGAGTTTGGAGTCAATAGAGCTAAGCTTTTCACTCAGCTCAGAACTGACAAGAGTAGGAGGAGGAACATCTGATGAAGTTTTGGCTTCCATAGAAGTCTATTTGGCTTCACTCTCACTTTTCTTAACCCAGGAGACCTTTATACTCATATACCCCATATTAGAAAGCGCTCTAGAATTATAGGATTTGGAGACAGTAATGAAGGGATAATCAGTCTATAAGATTTGATGGGCATCCAGAATACGGTGATTGCCATACCATAGGGTAAAGTAGTGGGATCTCCGGCACTCTCTATCATGAAATTTATGACCTAGGAGGAAAGCTTAAGTTTGAGTTTGGTGATGAGACAGTAGACAAAGAAAGTATCCCTTTGAGAGAAGGTAGAAAAGGAACACGTACGGGGAAGGAAGGTGGTTGCCACACTATGGGCCAGAACTCGAGTCTCAAAACATACATCACTAGGACCACATTGGTTCGGAAGGGTTTTAGAGGGATATTCAAAATGCATTATTTGCGTAAGGCCCCGAAAAATTTCGCTAAGTAACCTAGGATTTTGTGGTGCCACGTAGGCTTATTATAATATTTTATGTGCTATTAACATGGGGTACATCAATTAGATTTGGTAAATATCTGTATAAGTCTTATGGTAAGTAATCTGGGGTCCAACAAAAGGCCTAAGTCTAAGAAAAATTGGAAAACTTCAAAATAGGCTAAAATTCAAAATGAGCTTGCACTAGTCCCTATTTTGAATGAGAATATCTAAATATGTATAAAGTTTTATGTTATGAATTACCTATCAAATGAAATTTCTTTGAGTCTAGTTTCTAACACTTCAAATCGTTTTCCATTTGGAAATTTCTACACAAAGTTATGATCAAATTACCAAAGGCTGGAAAATGCGATCCCATGTCAAATCTGCGACCGCAAAACCAGTTGCATTTCTGACTTTGCGATCGCATTTCTGTCGCAGATTGGGCCAGTGTAGCCCAGTTTTGGGCGTCAATTTTGCGGTGCATTATGCGGCCAACATTCTCATTTTGCAGTCCGTTCTGCTATAGCAGACACGACATCGAGGGTTAATTTTCTAATTTTTATAACCCGACCCCATTTCAATATATAAGCTTTGGGGTTCATTTTGGGGTCATTTCTTACTAATTTTAGAGAGAGATGAGAGCATAGAGAGAGAAAAGAGGTCTTGCTTCATAATCATCCAAATCTTGCATCAACCTTCAAGAATCAAAGAGCCCAATCATAAGTTCTTCATCCAAGACGTAAGATTCTATACATTAGGCTTTAATTTCGAGTTTGGGGTATTGAGGTATGATCCTTGGGTGTAATACTATTATGTATACATGTATATATAAATTAGGTTTGTGGGAAGATTGTTTAACATAATTAAGTAAAGATTTGGTTGGGGAATGAAGGAAAATTTTGGAAAAGAGATTTGAAATTAAGATGCTCAACTAGTATTTGATAAAATGTTCAAATGAGCAGAAACCATGAATACCTTTCTAAATTGTGTTCAAATTTTGTTATGTCTCAAAGTAGATTGGAATTGCTAGAATTTTCGAAACATTGTAGTAACTTAATGAAAGCCTAATTGAGGTATGTATGGCTAACTTTGACCTTTGTAAAATCACCTTGTTTGGTGTACAAATATTTGGTATATGATATCTACGTGGATTATTTGTGAAACTAAACTCTTGTGATTGGTATGTGTTTACTTATGCGGAATATTTGTGAACTCATGTGATTAATGTGCCTTGAAAATTGTTGGTTAAGTCTTCCGATATGATAGTACAAGTAAATGGAAACAAACCAAATGTGTGTGTGTGAATGTGGTTGTGTGGTAAGAGTTGTGTAACAAATGATGGAAATGGATCGTAATTGATGCAACTGTGTTAATATCATATGTGGCTTATCTTGGGCAATTATCGTTGTGACTTAAATTGTACATTGGGATGTTGAATAAGATGGAAATGGCATTGATGGTTATGGAAATCCTTTGTGAATTGTGCTGCTATTCGTTGAGAATTGTTGTTGTTGTCTTGGAGATTTTTTGTTGTTGTTCTTGAGAATTGTTGTTTTTGTCCTTGTGAATTGTTGTTGTTGTTGTGTTGCTTGTGAATTGTGATTGTTCGGTGGGATCAGGTTGCACGCCACAACACGAAGTAATAAGGTGTGGGTTGTGGTGATAAGGGTGGCCGAGGTAATAAGGGTGGCCGAGGTAATAAGGGTGGAAAGTGATCGAATCACTATTGAATTGAAAATATGAGAAAGTTGTGAAATCATTGATGTGAAAATGTTGAAAGGGGAAATAGAGAGATTGTAAACTTGTTTGGCTTGGTTGTTTCCTTTCATGTGTATTTGATTGTTGATACCATTAATACTTGTGTATGGTTTGAGTTTGCTTAGGGAAAAGTTTGTTCATACATACCAGCACAATTCAAATGTACTGACGTCCATTTTGTCGGGGGCGCTACATTTGTGTTATGATTGTAGGTGGATCCATAGAAGGTACTCCAGTCCATAGACCGTATCTCCCTTTTAACTTTCCGTCAGCTGTATCGGTGATACCCTTTCCTCTTGGGGCCCTGCGTGGCCCATGCCGCTTTTATTCCGAAGTTATGTTTTGGTATTTGTGTAAGGTATAGCCGGAGCCTTGTTACCAGCAAGTATTGTGTTATCCTTTGTATCCTTAGAGGCTCCGTAGACAGTAAATGTGGGTTACAAACTTATGTAAATATGTATTTTGTATATTAGGCAGTGTAAGTTGTAAACCTCATTAAGTAACCATGTATGTTATGTATGTATTGTAAAAAGGTGTTTTATTTATAAATGGCTAATTCCTTGATTAATGAGCAATGAAAATATGGGGTAACACGTGGGATAGGAAAGGCACCCAGGTCTGCTTGACTAGGGCTACCTGGTCGGGCGCCGGTCATGTCCCTCGGTTTGGGGCGTGACAAACTTGGTATCAAAGCCTAAGTTTTTAAAGTGTTCTAGGATGTCTCGGAGCTGTGTCTAGTAGAGTCCTTCTTATCGGTGTGTTGTCGACCACATCTATAAGTTGGGGGCTATTCGGACATTTAAGAATTTAACCCTTCTTTGATACTCCAATCGTGCGATAGAACTCAAGTTAGGGAGCTGATTCCCTCTCTAAGTCTTATTCTCAAGATTGATAACCTTGATACCATAATCCGCGAATCTGAAGCATGTAAGTAGGGATTGATCCCACTATTGAGTCCGAGTGGATAGCCCAAGAACTTGTTAGGAGAATGTATTGAGTTGTGGATGGATTGGTAAAATATATCGCTAAGAGGGGAGTGTCCCCGTCCCTATTTATGTCTCTGCACCATCAGATCATGTAGTATATCAGTATGTTACCTACGTATGTTAAGGATGTGGAGTAGAGGAGTATCGATTAAGCTATTGCCCTACCAACATAAAGTCATTAAGGGAGTCAAATGAAAAATTCTACTCATTGTATATGTACATCCATATTGAAGAATTCTCATAAACATGGTCTTAACAAGGTATTGAATAACAAAACATTGCGTGTATCGAATCTTTGGAACGAGACGCACTATTCGTGAATCTACTCTATTATGAATTCTCTTATTTATATTCTTGTGGAATTAAGTTTTATAAGTATGCCCTTGAATTGAGTTATAACTCTAGGGTTGATACTTCCCACTTACTTTTCCTAAATTCTCACCAAGGGACTATATCCGATG
This sequence comes from Nicotiana glauca, assembly GCA_026770625.1. Lineage (NCBI taxonomy): Eukaryota > Viridiplantae > Streptophyta > Magnoliopsida > Solanales > Solanaceae > Nicotiana > Nicotiana glauca. The sequence goes on from MU693066.1 coordinate 165,150, forward strand.
AATTTCGTACAGAATCATTTTGTTTAAATGGACAAAATCTATTCACTCGTGCCTATACATGCACCGTCGTAAAATTTACCTATGTGGTGTCAAGTTCCATGCCAAGCATCCCAGAGTTGCTATACTTCTCGAGTCACTCTTTTACTCAGTTGTGTATATGGCTTATATGGTTTGAAAAGTCAATCTACTCTCCTGCAAATATCATCATGAAAGCTTCTCATTGCCTAGTAACATAAGAGTATACCTTAACACCTATCACATGAGTGCATTTCAATCGAAATGGTCACCGTGTGCATAAAGTCTCTCTGAAAATTGGGATCCTCACATCCCCGTCATAGGAAAATATTGTGTTGCCATAACTTTCGTGTACACTTGGGACATCCCGCAGTAGGTAGCTCACTTTGTTCTAGTATTATGGCTGCTCGTGGCATGGTCGTATATTGCAGTTGGGAGTTAATATGGCAGAAGCATGTCCAGCTCATAACAAATGTTTATTTTCTCTTTACACCTCCATAACATGTGTTCATTGTGTTCTTTAGTTAGTGAATCCATTGTGCCAGTTTCCCCACACTTGTTCGAAAACCATGAGAGAACATATCCTTCTATGTGTCATTGTAACACTTCCTTTCTCGTAAGGACCCCTACTAGGCTCTCTGTCAAGGCCAAGCACACCTTCGGTGGTTATTATAGCACAATGTCTGTTTCTCTTGTTTTTTGTATTTCATTATTGATCATAGCTAAAAGCTCATGTTTTAGTTATTGTAACAACACTATAAGTATTGCATTTCACAATGATTTGAGCTTAAATGATTATGAGTTGTACTAAATTCATAATTTGTGCCTTGCAGGAAGAGTTTCCAACTTAAGAATTAATTCGGAATGAATTTGAGTAATTTGAGGCTTTGAAGTCTGAGTAAAAGCTAAATAAATCAAGTTGGAATCGTGTTCGGGGGTCACAACGCAAGTCCGGAGAACAAAACAATGAGTTGAGTAGGCATACGACACATTGTCTAGTAAAATGTCCATAACTTTTTGCTCAAAACTCTGTTTGGGCTCCATAATATATTGATGGATAGCTATTTAAAAGGGCTACAACTTTCATTTTCTGTATTTTACCGAATTCCCAGATGCGCGAAGTAATGCGCGAAATAAACACTTCGCGCGTTTTGGGGAACTTTCTGCCTTGGTCGCGCGAAGAAATGCGCGAAGTTCATAGTTCGCGCAACACTTCGCGCGTTTCTGTCCGGGAAATGATTTATTGAGGGGTAAAATGGGAAAACTGAAGGGATCCACTCAGCTTACTTAAAGTAAACCTCCATTATTGAAGGAGAAGGGGAAGAGAGATTAGATTTTAGAGAGAAGAAGAATGAGGAGCTTCATCTTGAAGCTAGGAGAAGAGAAGAAGGACAACATCTTGGAGCAAGGATTCAAAGAGTTCTTCTAAACTTTCTTCTAGTTCTTTGTTTATATTTTGTTTAATACTTTATTGTTGATTTTTGTATGAATATGAGTAGCTAAAAACTCTAGTATTCTGGGGTCATGGATGTTAGATGATTTTGTTGTTTGAAGCTTAAAAAAAAAATCATCTGTGTAGTTCTCAAGTCAAAATCCATGAAGAACTTATTATGAACATCTACAAACCCTCCATGATTATTCTATACTATCTCATTGGGTTCCCATACTACTTCAAGTACATCAAGGGTTGATAGCATGTCGCAATTACTGAAATTGAATGATCTCTTTCCGATAATAGATTATCTACACTTGTGCTAGACCAATGATCTGCTTATCAGTCTAACTCTCGCCTTTAGGTTTTGGGTTGACAAAGGAGAAATACACCTAGTAACACATTCATATGTCAAAGCCTTTCTCTCCGTTAAGTCTTATAGCATCTCCCAATGTGGTTTGCAATAGCTGGTTGTGTAGAAGTGTGTTGTAGTTCTTCATTATGAAGTAGAGTTGCCAAACATAATTGGATTTTAGAATTCTAGAGCTATATGTGTCACGTGACTTCATACAGAGATCTTCTTTAAAAAAAAAAGAGGGGGTAACATCTCGTAATCGCTTGATATTACCACCATTCCTAGTGGATACAATGTAAAGGTTACTTCCATAAGGCTCTTTCACTTTCTTTTCATTAGTTTTGCATGGTGCGTTGTTTACCCATAATCTCCAATGCGATATTATCTCAATGTCTTGATTAGTCATCCAACTATACGATCCAATTAAATTCACCTTATTTTTATACTGTGCAAGTACCCTTTTCTAAAAGGACACTAAAAATGGGTAAATCCCCCTTTACTATGGTCTTCTAATATCTTCGACTTAGTTTAAGTTTGTTGGTTCCAAATGGTGCTCATTAGTTTTGCTACACTACTATCTATTTCATCTGATAACTCTCATGTGAGAAAATTCATTTACGTTTCATGGCATCAAAGGGGAAGTCTCGTAGCATTAAGGAAGGGGACATATTCCTTTAGTTTGAATAAATAAATATTGTTGGTATTCCTTGTAGATGTTCTTCTAACAACCATTGACCTGCTCTGCTTATTCATGTGACTAGATAACCGAGGTTACTTCCCCTCGATAAATGCATTAAGACACCTCATTCTTTCGAACTTATCCATGTCAGCACTTTGAGGTCTTGTTTTATACCAACTCGTAACGGTTTTGAGTACTTTCTCAAAATTGTTAATGATTTTCTAGGACCATGAGGGCATATCTATTGGGTTTCAAAAAGTAATGATTTTTCCTTAAGGCTCCAGATTTAATTGCCATGATTTTAAACCAAAGTGTATGCCCTTTTCAAAAGTCTTAAATGGGTCGGATTGAATGGGTTACGTGGCCTCCTTCTCACTCGACTTCTAGAATAATTGACTATATCATTTTCATGTGAGGGGAGTTTTGCTACCCTTGGTATTCCACCTCTTTTGGTGGATAGGAGTGTCATTTGTCTTTCTCCCCAGAGCATCATTTTAACCATTAGAACGCCTCTAACCAATACATGATTTAATCCCAACATTTACATGTCCGAGCTATGTGGTTTTACTCATGAAAGGGGTGAGATTAGATGCCTACAGAATTTTTGCACATATCATAAGCATATTGATTTGAAATACAAGTGTCTGTATCTTTAGTTTTCTCATATATGATCAACTATCAGGAAGGGTTAAGCTGTCTGAAATGTGATAATCTCGTAATTGTTCAACTTCTTTTCATTCTCATGGGCTGACGGCATAGATTCTTGTGTCAGCTAACCTCAGGAGTGTAATTCCACTTCATGTATTTTGAATCCCATGTCGCATTCAAGGTAACATAGCATGAATTGATTTTCCCTTCACACTATGAAACGACTGGGTCATGTACTTGAATATTCCACCTTAATGATTCCTATTGCCAATGTATGTCACGCCCCAAATCGAGGGACATGACCGGCGCCCGACCGGGTAGCCCCAGTCAAGCGGACCTGGGTGCCTTTCCTATCCCACGTGTTACCCTATATTTTCCATTACTTATCAAACAAGGGATTAGCCACTTTATAATTGAAATCACCCTTTTTCAAAACATACACAACATAGTTGATTACTAAATAAGGCTTACAACTCACATTACCCGACAGTACAATACATAAGTTCATAACCCACATTTACTGTCTACGGAGCCTCTAAGATATAACAGGATAATACAGTACTTGCCGGTAACAAGGCTCCGACTATACCTTACACAAAACCAAAATAAAACTCTGAAATAGAAGTGGCATGAGCCACACAGGGCCCCGAGAGGAAAGGGGCTCACCCAAACGGCCGGTGGAAGATGAAGGAGTGCTACTGCCGATGAACTGAGGTACCTGCTTTGGATCCACCTACAATCATAACACGAATGTAGCGCCCCTGACAAAAGGGACGTCAGTACACTAGAATTGTACTGGTATGTATGAACAAGCCTTGTCCCAAGTAAACTCAAGCCATAGACAAGTAAGTCACGGTAATAGAAACAACCAACAAATATGAAAAGAAATAACAAGATAAGCCAAACAAGTTTTCAACATTTAACTCTGTTTTCAAGAAGTCCTCATCCCATATACAAGTAGAAAACAACAGTAGAAGCAACAACCAAACACACATGGAAGGCACAATCAAGCCAAACAAAGGGACAATCAGTGCCCCACAAGTTACAAACTCTCCTGCTGTCTCCTTTCACAATGCCTCATCAATGATTTCACAATTGGTACACATATCGATTTCAATGGCGATTTCGATCGCTTTCCACCCTTATTACCTCGTCCACCCTTATTACCTCGGCCACCCTTATCACCCCAACCCATAATATATCAAGTTATGTTACGGCGCGCAACCCGATCCCACCGTACAGTTTCAAATCACAACAATTACAACAACAATCAAGAATACTTCACAAAGATCACAACATTGACAATAAGCAAATTCACAATTGTTTCATGTTTCCACAATACTTTTTAAGCCACTACCACAACAAGGTTACAAGTGTTTCCATAACCAACAGTACCAATCCCATTATGTTCAACAGTTCATAAGCAATTCAAGTCATTTCATTAATTTCCCACAAGAAGCCTAATATGTCATTACTACCACTATTCCCAATTTCATCATTTGCGATTTCCTCTTTATCATTCTTTTCACCACTCATACCACATAACACATAATCAAACCAATCAAACACCCAACAACTCAATCACAACAATTTCACAACAATTCACGTAGCTATCACATACCAAATAATTTGTACACCAAACAAGGCGATTTCACAAGGGTCAAAGTTAGCCATACATACCTCGTTTAAGCTTTCCTTAAGTTAGTACGACGTTTTGGAAATTGTAGCAATCCCAATCTACTTGAAACATAGCAAAATTAAACACAAATTAGCAAGACATTCATGGTTTCAGCTCCTTGCAGCATTTTATCAAACACTAGTTGGACGTCTTGATTTTTAATACTCTTTTACAAGATTTTCCTTCATTCCAAAACCCAATCTTTACCTATTTATGTTCATCAATCTTCCCACAACCATTTTTGCACATGCATGCATACATAGTACTACTATACCAAGAATCATACCTCAATGACCCATCTCACAACCTCTACAATACCAACATAACCTAGGTTAGGCACCTATGGCTCCCAATCACCCTCCCATGAGTTCTAATGTATGTATCTTACATGAATAATCACCATAGAGTAGTTAGAGATGATAGACATACCTCTTGTAGTAAGAATTTTAAGAATCCACACTTAAGGTGTTCTTGAAGAATTCAAGAATTTGAAGGAAAATCTAAGGATTTTTTTAAGATTAATCCTTGTTAGTATAAGTGTTTAAGGGGTAGAAATTACTCATAGAACTCTAAAAACCTTACCTTAGATCATAGGGATGATGTTTGGGACGAAACCCCCTTGAGAGAGCAAGCCATAACCCCAAAAATGAGTTGGGAACACTCTAGACCGGTCTTGGGGTATTAAAACTTTCCAGGTGTGCGAAGTTTCCCCCAGACGTGCGAAGTTTTCCAAACTTCGCGCATTTTTCTGAGCATTCTGCCTCAGACGCGCGAACAACACGCGAAGTTTTAAAGTTCGCGCAAGTTTTCACGCGAGTGACACCTTACGAGTAAAATGATCATAACTTTCTGTATACACATCCAAATGACGAACGGTTTGTTGCGTTGGAAACTAGACTCAAAGGGATTTAATTGGATATGTTTATCCTCACACAACTTCTAATATAACTAGAGATATGATCGATCAAAGTGAGGTCTTGTGCGCACTCATTTACAGATTTCGTCTAATATGCAATTTTCCAACTTGGCTTAGACTTAGGCCTCTCCTTAGACCCCAAATCACTTATAATAAGACTTATACACTTAATAACATATCCAATTGATATCCATAATATCATAAATCCTTATTTGCACACGAAATAAAATAATTTAGCCCACCTTGGCACGACGAAATCTTAAATTTCTCGAAAAATATTTTCCGGGGCCTTACATTCTCCCCCCCTTAGGATCATTCGTCCCCGAATGAGGACTGAGGTCTGTTCACTATCCATCCTTATGTAACTTTAGCTTGTTCACATCATTGAATATATCAATAGCCCGAATTTGGCTAACTTAAAAAAAAAATTGAAAATTTTGCCATAGTTTCCTTTGTAATATGGACATATCCACCTGTCAGAGAGCCCCCGAAACATATTTCCAAGACCATTACATAGTTTTTGTTATCCCTACAACAGGTATACAATTCATTCCCTAACAACTCGTACATATTCAAACACTCTAAACAACTTACAATTAGCTCGTTCTCCTTATACGACAATTTGCACCTGGTTTAATCAAGGTCATTTACTTTCCACACAACTGGGTCACTTCAATGAGCCCCATACATTCCAATCACTTTGACATGCCATAAATGCTTCAATTAACCATTACCAATCTACTCTATCATTAATCATTTACCTACCACATAAGTTTCACAAAATTTTCATTTACTTCAAGGGTTGCACATTACCCAAATAGCAACAACATTTGCAATATGGCACACATTCGGAAGTTACACCAATAAGGTAATTTCGGGAAACTGGGGTGCCTTTGCATAAATCTGAACACTATCTCAAATTACTTAAAGATAACCGTTTGCAACTACTAGACTTGTTCGAATAGTTGGGGATATTTCTCTTTCATTTTTTTTTTCCGCTTCCCACGTGGCTTTCTCGACTTACTGACTTCACCACAACACTTTAACTGAAGTAATTTCCCTATTCCTCAATTTTTCGGACTAGCCTATCAAGAATACCAACCGGAATTTCTTCATACGATAACTCTTCATTGACCTCAATAGTCTCAATTGGCATGATGGTGGATGGATCCCCAACTACTTTCTTTAACATAGACACATGGAATAGCGGGTGAACTAATGCCATCTCAAAGGGCAATTCCAGCCTATAAGCCACTTGTCCTATCCTTTGAGCGATCCGACATTGACCAACATACCTTGGGCTCAATTTCCCTTTCTTCCCAAATTGCATGACTCTCTTCATGGGAGATACTTTCAAGAACACCCAATCATCTACTTGGAATTCCAATTCTCTTCGATGCATGTCTGCATAGGATTTCTGACGACTCTAAGCAGTTTTCATCTTCTCCTGAATGACCTTAACTTTTTCCATAGCCTGATGCACAAGATGTGACCCTAACAGTTTTGTTTCACCAATCTCGAACCACCCAATCGTAGATCTACACCTCCTTCCATACAATGCCTCAAATGGGCCATCTGAATATTATCGTGAAAGCTGTTATTGTAAGCAAACTCGACAAGCGACAAATGGTCATCCTAACGACCTTCGGAAGCTAGAACACAAGATCGCAACACATCTTTAAGCGTCTGAATAGTCCGCTCTGCCTGACCGTCGGTCTGCGGATAGAAAGCCGCATTGAGATTTACTTGAGTACCCAAACCTTGCTGAAATTTC